>CAUHTR010005895.1:0-23882 GCA_959609185.1 Schmidtea polychroa | reverse complement strand
AGACAACCAGATCAATGTGATATGGTCGATGGATCTGAATTTAAAATTACACTCTATGATGCTATAAGACTTAGGAGAGCCACAATCTCAATTCGCGTTGAATGAATTTGAACAAAATGGTCAAAACTGTGAACAAACAATGTAATGCATTTTATTAAGAAACCAACATCTCTTTTCAACAAATACAGTATCAGTAAAATTGAAAGTCTGGAAAGACTGTGGAGGATACCTAAATGATAAATAACATAATAAATAAATAAACTTACCTGGGGGAAGATCGTCATGGACAAATAGGGACGATCTATGAGGAACTCAGAAAAGAAAACGGAAGTAAAAAGAATATGAAAAAATGAGAAAGATAATTCAAATAAAAAAAACAAACAAGAAATTAAAACAAAGGCCATTGCTAATTAAAAAGTACAAATGAAGGTGGAATTTCAAATTCCATAAAAACAAAATATGGGAAAAGCCGTATCTTGACAGCCTGTCAAAGATAGCGAAAGTCGGCACAAGATGAAAAAGGGAAAACAGGGCACAACTTGATATCTGTCAGAGATAAGGCTGGCGTAGCGGGGAACACAGAGGAAAATGAAAAAGGGAAAACAAAATCTGTCTCCAGTGCCACAAATAAAACAACTATATAAAGGGAAATTGGTGGACACAAATTGAGACAAAATTAGACAGCGTCGGACGAAACGTTATTGGAGGAACGATTTGTGAAAAATAATTGTAAAGAAAATAATTATGAAGAATAATTATTGGAGAAGATTTGAAGAAAAGAATTAGTTTACTAATTAGACGAAAAGAAGTTACTCGAGTATTTGCATAAAGTTGTGAAGAAGGTCAAAGAAAACAACCAGCTCAAAGTCCCAGTTGATAAACCAATCAGTAATTAGTGATCTTTCAATCCGGTGTTATACACAAGTGCTATTCCTCACTAAGTGTTGTAATAAGCATTGTAAAGTCCTAGTGTTGAATTGATTGTCAGTGTAAAGTGAAAGTTATTTGTGATTTTTAATAAAAATTACTGTTGTCAAGTGTTATTTATGGGTCTGTCAAAGACACGCTCGGAGTCAGATTAAGAAATTTAAAGTTTTATCACCAACTCAATAACCCAACAGACATTAAATGCAAGGAATAGTAGCAAGAGTGAACTCCTAGAAAATAATTCATATTTCTGCTAATAATATGTGATCATTTAAGAAAGAATCTTCACTAAATTTCACACGTAGATGGATTCAAAAATGCAACCGTAATTTTTAAAAGAAATTTTAGAATTTTTTTCTGATTTAACGGTGGTCAAGACGATAACCTTGCCGAAGAAAAGATGAACAAAGTGCCAGAAATGAGGTATGAGAAGATAGGGTAATTTAATATCATAATATAAAATGTAGATTATTATTTTTTGTATAACTAATGCTAATAATAACTAATGCTAATAATAATAATTATTATAATATTATTATAAGAACTTTTATTTCTTTCAATTTCACCACTGATTATTTTTACCATTGAATTTATTAAAAAGAGAGTTTGAAGACTATAAATCAATAATATATCGATGTTTGTTGATACTCACGAATTTTCGGCACTGCCTTTTTCAAAATTCGTGAGTATCAACAAACATCGATATATTACTGATTTATAGTCTTCAAACTCTCTTTTTAATAAATAATAATATTGCTTATAAGCAATAAATTATAGATAGTTATTCATATTTATAATTATGTTAATCTCAGTAATTAATCATGTTTATTGTGATGATAACAATGGCATTATTATTAAAAGTTATTTGAAAAAAAATTCGCAGAACTTGTTCACAGTTTTTACAAATTAAAAATATTACCGAAAAATCACTTTACAAATTATTCTGAATCATATTTTAAATACTAAAATGAAACATTAAGATGTCTTGATAAAAATTTTCCTTTGCATTTTATTTTGCGTTGTTTTTTCACCGCATTTGACATTTTACAATGTTTCACATCGAACTCACAAAATATTTTGCAACAATTGATACCGACATAAAATATACAATGATAAATCAAATGCAAATTATCACTTTTATTAAATTATCAGTTTTTTTGTAAATATGGCTTATAAAATTTTAAGTCTCAATTTTTATAAATTCTTAGAGTGAAGTCCAAAATAGTTATGAATATTAATAAATTTAATACCTGCTGAAAAATTATTAAAGTCTAGGATTTTTTAATTAAAACAAATATTCATATTAACAATTTTACTTAATTAAAACAATTAATTGAATACAATTAATCAATACACTTTAAATGTCATGTATAAAACAGTAGAAAATTTATTTTAAAAAAGAATTGTGGTGGTCTAATAATTAATTACTTTGTTTAATTAATTCTCAATGAATAATAATCATGAATAACAACATTCACTTTCACGCTCTTTATGTTTCCTCAATTATTTTAATTAACTATTTCTAGTTTAATATATTTTAGACATCTTCAAACGTAGAAGCTCTAATAGAATGTGTAGCTTGAAGTAGTTTGAATAATAAATATGGTTGTCATATTAAAAATTTAAATAAAAAGACAATTTTGATTTAATAAATTTGAATTAAATTTAATAAAATTGTTGAGGTTAGCGAAAAAACCAAGTAATTCATATATAAAAGGAAAGCATAACAAATAATGGTAAAATCAACAAAAGTGCAAAATTAATTAAAATTTACTAAAAATCAATATTTAACAGGGGTATCGGGTATGGTTGAACGCCAAATTGATGGACGAGTTCAGAAATTATAATAAAAATTTAATAAGGTGTTCACATGGAAAGTTAATGCGAAAAAACAAATTAATTAAATTAATTAATTGGTAATGGAAAACCCGAGCAAATGGGAAGCCCGAGCCCATTTGGAACCCGAGAGCTGTAGAAAACCCGATGCGCAGTGAGATCCAAGCAACAAGATAAAAGTGGGAATATTTTGAGCTCTTATCAAGAGTAAACAAATTAAAGTAATCAAAAAACCCTCAAATATTGATTTTGGGTCCCGGGGAAATAATTTAGAGCAATTTTCTAGATAATTGGCCTCTCATGAACAGTATAAAGAGAGAGCTCAGAAGTGAACAACCCGCCATTTGGTCAAAGAGAGAAAAATGAAAACAGAGAAGCACAATCCGAAGGAGAAATATAGTAATTCAAACAAGGTAAGACTCGTATAAGAAAAGGTGATTACCCCTTGGGTTTTCTACATTATTGAGTGGAAATTATCAGAGAGAGAAAGGTGCAAATAGTGACAAAAGTATACGTGTGATAAAGATTAAATGAAAATTATTCTATGATGTATTTGAGTTATTTGGCTGAATAAGGACACGAGAGGTCAGAAAAAGAACCGACTGCAAATAAAAACCCAAAAAATGTGACAAGCACAGAAACGATAATAAGCACCACAATAAACATTTTGTTAGTGAATTTAGTAAAAAAATATCCGCATTTAAAAAGGACATTCTTCTTTACTTTAATGAACTTATAACAATTTGATGGTTAAGTTAAAGTAAGGAGAAGAATATGCAGAGTAAATAAAGTTGTAAAACGTGTATATACGGTCAAATCATGATATTATATTAAACTTCTCATGACAATTTGCGTTCATTTATGGACGTAGTAACTTAAAGGGTTAAAAGATAATATTGCAAAATCTGAAGTTTTCATAAAATTATTTTAATTATTTTTAAAATAAAAAGATAAAGATTTAATATTAACGTGAGAATTAATTTATTATCGAGGAAAATAATCACTGGAGTCATATGGAAAAGGTTAAAAACTTCTTAAAGAAAAGCTAATTCCTCTAAAATAGCTGGGATATTCTTTGATCCAGTGAAATTCATTGACAGATTTGTCACTTTCATCTAAAAATGGTCACATTTGACACATAAAATGTATCCACAAATTTATCCTCAATGGCTGTCTCATTTATTTCTTATCAAATTGTTGTATGGCAACTTGCTGCTGTCTGTTTGTCAAACAGACAGCAGCAAGTTGCCATACAAACAATTTGATAAGAAAATAAATGAGACAGCCATTGAGGATAAATTTGTGGATACATTTTATGTGTCAAATGTGACCATTTTAGATGAAAGTGACAAATCTGTCAATGAATTTCACTGGATCAAAGAATATCCAGCTATTTTAGAGGAATTAGCTTTTCTTTAAGAAGTTTTTAACCTTTTCCATATGACTCCAGTGATTATTTTCCTCGATAATAAATTAATTCTCACGTTAATATTAAATCTTTATCTTTTTATTTTAAAAATAATTAAAATAATTTTATGAAAACTTCAGATTTTGCAATATTATCTTTTAACCCTTTAAGTTACTACGTCCATAAATGAACGCAAATTGTCATGAGAAGTTTAATATAATATCATAATTTGACCGTATATACACGTTTTACAACTTTATTTACTCTGCATATTCCTCTCCTTCCTTTAACTTAACCATCAAATTGTTATAAGTTCATCAAAGTAAAGAAGAATGTCCTTTTTAAATGCGGATATTTTTTTTACTAAATTCACTAACAAAATGTTTATTGTGGTGCTTATTATCGTTTCTGTGCTTGTCACATTTTTTTGGGTTTTTATTTGCAGTCGGTTCTTTTTCTGACCTCTCGTGTCCTTATTCAGCCAAATAACTCAAATACATCATAGAATAATTTTCATTTAATCTTTATCACACGTATACTTTTGTCACTATTTGCACCTTTCTCTCTCTGATAATTTCCACTCAATAAGGTAGAAAACCCAAGGGGTAATCACCTTTTCTTATACGAGTCTTACCTTGTTTGAATTACTATATTTCTCCTTCGGATTGTGCTTCTCTGTTTTCATTTTTCTCTCTTTGACCAAATGGCGGGTTGTTCACTTCTGAGCTCTCTCTTTATACTGTTCATGAGAGGCCAATTATCTAGAAAATTGCTCTAAATTATTTCCCCGGGACCCAAAATCAATATTTGAGGGTTTTTTGATTACTTTAATTTGTTTACTCTTGATAAGAGCTCAAAATATTCCCACTTTTATCTTGTTGCTTGGATCTCACTGCGCATCGGGTTTTCTACAGCTCTCGGGTTCCAAATGGGCTCGGGCTTCCCATTTGCTCGGGTTTTCCATTACCAATTAATTAATTTAATTAATTTGTTTTTTCGCATTAACTTTCCATGTGAACACCTTATTAAATTTTCATTATAATTTCTGAACTCGTCCATCAATTTGGCGTTCAACCATACCCGATACCCCTGTTAAATATTGATTTTTAGTAAATTTTAATTAATTTTGCACTTTTGTTGATTTTACCATTATTTGTTATGCTTTCCTTTTATATATGAATTACTTGGTTTTTTCGCTAACCTCAACAATTTTATTAAATTTAATTCAAATTTATTAAATCAAAATTGTCTTTTTATTTAAATTTTTAATATGACAACCATATTTATTATTCAAACTACTTCAAGCTACACATTCTATTAGAGCTTCTACGTTTGAAGATGTCTAAAATATATTAAACTAGAAATAGTTAATTAAAATAATTGAGGAAACATAAAGAGCGTGAAAGTGAATGTTGTTATTCATGATTATTATTCATTGAGAATTAATTAAACAAAGTAATTAATTATTAGACCAACACAATTCTTTTTTAAAATAAATTTTCTACTGTTTTATACATGACATTTAAAGTGTATTGATTAATTGTATTCAATTAATTGTTTTAATTAAATAAAATTGTTAATATGAATATTTGTTTTAATTAAAAAATCCTAGACTTTAATAATTTTTCAGCAGGTATTGAATTCATTAATATTCATAACTATTTTGGACTTCACTCTAAGAATTTATAAAAATTGAGACTTAAAATTTTATAAGCCATATTTACAAAAAAACTGATAATTTAATAAAAGTGATAATTTGCATTTGATTTATCATTGTATATTTTATGTCGGTATCAATTGTTGCAAAATATTTTGTGAGTTCGATGTGAAACATTGTAAAATGTCAAATGCGGTGAAAAAACAACGCAAAATAAAATGCAAAAGAAAATTTTTATCAAGACATCTTAATGTTTCATTTTAGTATTTAAAATATGATTCAGAATAATTTGTAAAGTGATTTTTCAGTAATATTTTTTATTTGTAAAAACTGTGAACAAGTTCTGCGAATTTTTTTTTCAAATAACTTTTAATAATAATGCCATTGTTATCATCACAATAAATATGATTAATTACTGAGATTAACATAATTATAAATATGAATAACTATCTATAATTTATTGCTTATAAGCATTATTATTATTTATTAAAAAGAGAGTTTGAGGACTATAAATCAACAAACATCGATATATTACTGATTTATAGTCTTCAAACTCTCTTTTTAATAAATTCAATGAAAAAATAATCAGTGGTGAAATTGAAAGAAATAAAAGTTCTTATAATAATATTATAATTATTATTATTATTATTAGCATTAGTTATTATAAGCATTAGTTATACAAAAAATAATAATCTACATTTTATATTATGATATTAAATTACCCTATCTTCTCATACCTCATTTCTGGCACTTCGGCAAGGTTATCGTCTTGACCACCGTTAAATCAGAAAAAATTTCTAAAATTTCTTTTAAAAATTACGGTTGCATTTTTTGAATCCATCTACGTGTGAAATTTAGTGAAGATTCTTTCTTAAATGATCACATATTAATAGCAGAAATATGAATTATTTTCTAGGAGTTCACTCTTGCTACTATTCCTTGCATTTAATGTCTGTTGGGTTATTGAGTTGGTGATAAAACTTTAAATTTCTTAATCTGACTCCGAGCGTGTCTTAAACTGACCCATAAATAACACTTGACAACAGTAATTTTTATTAAAAATCACAAATAACTTTCACTTTACACTGACAATCAATTCAACACTAGGACTTTACAATGCTTATTACAACACTTAGTGAGGAATAGCACTTATGTATAACACTGGATTGAAAGATCACTAATTAATGATTGGTTTATCAACTGGGACTTTGAGCTGGTTGTTTTCTTTGACCTTCACAACTTTATTCAAATACTCGAGTAACTTCTTTTCGTCTAATTTGTCAACTAATTCTTTTCTTCAAATCTTCTCCAATAATTATTCTTCTCAATTATTTTCTTTATAATTATTTTTCACAAATCGTTTCTCCAATAACGTTTCGTTCGACGTTGTCTAATTTTGTCTCCCAAATTTGCTTGAATTTGTGATCACTAATTTTCCTTTATATAGTTTGTTTTATTTGTGGCACTGGAGACAGATTTTGTTTTTCCATTTTCATTTTCATTTTCCTCTGTGTTCCCGGATACGTCAGCCTTATCTCTGACAGATGTCGAAATGTATTTTCCTTTTTTTTAAGCCGCCTTCTCTCGGCAATTCCGCTATCTTTGACAAGCTGTCAAGATACGGCTTTTTCTATATTTTGTTTTTCTGGAATTTGAAATTCCACCTTTATTTGCATTTCTTAATTAATAATGACCTTTGTCTTAATTTCTTGTTTGTTTTCTTTTATCTGATTTATCTTTCTCATTTTTTATATCTTTTTACTTCCGTTTTCTTTTCTGAGTTCTCATAGATCGTCTCGTTTGACATGACGATCTTCCCCCAGGTAATTTATTTATTTATTATGTTATTTATCATTTAGGTATCCTCAACATGTCTTTCGAGACTTTCAATTTTACTGATAATGTATTTGTTGAAAAGAGATTGTTTGATTTCTTAATAAAATGCATTACATTGTTTGTTCACAGTTTTGACCATTTTGTTCAAATTCATTCAACGCGAATTGAGATTGTGGCTCTCCTAAGTCTTATAGCATCATAGAGTGTAATTTTAAATTCAGATCCATCGACCATATCACATTGATCTGGTTGTCTACTTTGACGCCTTTTTCGGAACTGGAGATCCAAAATTTCCAACGATATAATGTAAGGTTTCAGATATTGATTTGTATGATTTATCGATGATATAATGAAAGGTTAACGACGATTATCAAATCTTTAAGAGGAGAAATCCTCCAATTAATTTCAAAAGAGAGATACTTTAGGAACAACTTAGTTTTAATCTTCTTTAATGCTTCATTAAGTCAATTCTATGTCTTGAATCGATTTAAAATTTATTTGTCGGTTAAAATTGATTCCAGTCTGGAGTATTCTTGGATATCAAAATCACAGTTCATTCAACAATAGATTTATTTAAATCAATACAGTTAATATAACACTTTATGATTGATCAAAATGTGATCAATATTCTATCTACAGATTAAAATATAAACTTTTCTAATCGAATAATTAATAAGAATATCGATTGTTTTATTTGTATTAATAGTAATCTTAATATTTTTCCTTTCACTAGTCTCCGACTATTTCACAAATACCTACAATCTTTTAGTTTCTTTCAACCACTTTGGTGACAAAAATTTTATAATTTCCGTATCATTTTAATTAATTTCTGGCTTACTTTCCAATAACTAAAACCGTTTTTGTCTTCTCTACTAGCTAAATAAATTTTCTACTAAAATGTACTTTTTCATACCTTTGCAAATCATATTATTTACTCACAAAAGTCAACAAACACTTCTTACAAACATTAATATGACAACTATTGTATTAAATAATAGTTTTCAATTTTAATATGTTATTATTTTATTTCTTAAATCAATTTCAATTTATTTGAAGAATTAAAATCAAAGATATCCTAAATTGAAAAATAAACGTCACTATTCAAGATTGATAGATATCATATTGAAATATATAATTATTAGACATTTCATGCAAATTAAAAGCAGGAAAACAAATTTCTAAAATCCCGCAGTTTTTAGAACCTACTGGTTCAAATTAATACTGGTAATGGAAGGTAATCCCCATTTTACCCGTTCGTGTCGTTTCCGACGGAACCCATGATACAATGACTTGTTTAACCATCCTACACCTGTTGAATGATAAACTGTATCATTGCAAGCAATCTCGTCCTAAGAAAAATAGAAATCTTTTGTTAGAAACGAATTCTATTCAACGACATTATTCAATTATAATACCATAATAAATAGAAAACAAATTTTCTTACGCAAAAGGATTCACAGTTGAAACTCGCAAATCGATTTATTGTGATTGAATTGTGTCGATATAATTACCATAATTTTAGTGTGGAGTACAAATTTGAATTATTTTAATTCTACTTAATTTTGAATCTTAATTTTTTTCAATTTTAATGGTGATTTTTCGTAATTTATTATTTATATTGTTTCCTAGTATTTATATTTTATTTATTTTTAATTAATTTCACCACATGGGCGTTTTCTACAGTATTCTATGTTATTTCAAATTAATTTTTTGTTAATTTAATTCTTAAATTATCATCTTTTAGTTAATTTTCATTAGCTAGTTGGCCATTTTTTTATAAAATATTCTAGTTTTCTATTCATTTTTATTGTAAATATTTTATTCCCACTTCATTTTCTAATGTTATTTTATGGAAATCTTTCTAATTTCCATTCTTATTTCTCCTCATCGTCAATAATTCAAATTTGCCTTCTTCTTTTATGTATCTAGCTGTATTTGAGTGTATTTCATGTAGTAATTCTTGCTTTTGTTTCATATTCGTTTATTTTTGTGTTGAGTGAATTCTATTTATTTGTTCAATTGATGTTTGGACGTGTTTGACTCAACTTAATGTTATGTTTGTGTGTTATGTTCCGACTTTTTCAGTCATGATTCAACCATTTGGCCTCAAAATCAGTTGTATCTAACATTACCATAAAGAAAATTTAAAATTTTGAAGTACACACTTTGAAATAAGACGTGGACATTCTTTTTCTAGACTTTCTTTATCTAGCTTAAAGATAATTTTAATAATAAAAGTTATTCTAATGTTATTGATTAGTAATTGTTTTTGAGTAAATGGGATTATTGTAATAAAACTCAATTTTTTTAAAAAATCATTCACATTAAACACATTAAACAAGTCTTATATTTTTAGTGCATCATTATTCCACGGAATTTATTATTTTTACAATTATTGTACATTTAAAAAAAACAATCATTAAAAACCATTAGTTTCAAATTTGGTTTGAATTAAGTTAAAAGAAATTAAATCTTTCAAGAAAAATACAACCGAAATCTATGATCTTATGTCTTTATCCATCTAATAAAAGGTTATAAATGGCACGATATTTTATTAAGTCAACAGATCACTTTTATACTTCAGATTTTATAAATTTAATGGTAATATTTATTTTAATTTTAATGCAATAAAAATTTTATTTAACAAAATCGAGAATAAAGTATTTACGCTGAAGCACCGAAATAACTAAACATAGTAAAATTGACTGCTAACTAATATAAATTCAACAATTATTATCTATAAATTTTCTAAAATACAAGGCATCATTTAAGGCTCCAAGTCCAAATGAATAATAGTTTAACTCTTGAAATAGATTTTAAAAATTCAAAACCTTTTAATAAAACACTTAAACATTCCAAATCAAGATGCTTCATAAAAATTATCATAACATTGGCAAATTAAATTATTTTCAAAAATGCACAAAACATAACATGCTCAATTAATATTAAATTGAAATGCAACATTTTTATTAGTTTTCACATTCAAATTATACATGCAATTGTTCAAGAAAATAATAAAATGAACCCAAAATCAAAATATCTAAAAAATTCAATAATTATTAATTATTAATCAAAAAACGGAAGCATTGGAGAAAACGACCACAAATTATCATTATTTAAAAAGTGTATTTACAATTTTATTTACAAGTACTAACGAAGAATTACTATAAAAATATGCTTTGAGTAATAAAAAACATTCTACAACAGCAAATTTAACATAGAGAACAATATTTTGTGTTATTTTTTGATATTTGATAATCGCTTCATTTTATAATTTAAATTCAATATCAATAAAAATGAAGTTTTACGTAAATTTTGATTAAATTTCATCAAGAGAAAATTAAACAAATAAATCAATTAATGAAAGATAATCCATTGACTTGGTAATGTGATTGGAGACGTTTGATTTTAGCTCTTACAGCTTGAGGCGTTCGACGTTTCGAGAGGTAGGAATTAGAAAGCCTAGATCTCACTTCCCCAAGACCCGGACATAAACCACGGCGAAAATAATCTTCAAATAATTTTATAATCATCTGAACTTCTTCGGTATTAAAGCGACTAGATACTGTTACAACCGGATTGGAATTATGCAGTTCACCTGAGGGACAAGGTTTGACTAAATAACTAATGGTTGTGTGTTCCCTGTCTATAAATTCATACAAGCCACTGTTAGTTGTGGTGGTTGGATTGAAAGTTAAACGAGAATTATTTTCCGTACCACTGCTACTGCTCTGGACAGCTTCTGATTCAAGAGTTACATCTCTTATCTGACTTTCATCTTGTATATCGTTAATCCATTGTTGAACAAACTGCATCCTCTCCTAAAATAAATCTGGGTAAATAAATTAGTCCAAGATCCTCATCACTTGTATGTCTAACGCTTTCAGTTTTAATGGAAGCCATGTCAGTCATGCACAATTAATGATAATGCAAAAATTTGAATTAAATTTTGAAAGTTTATTATATTAATGTTTATTATTTTAATGTCAATTGGAAAAAACGTAACTTTCTAGGACATATAGGCACTATATAAAAAACCTAATTTTGTTCCAGGACAGGTGAGAAAATGGAGTGAAGGTAGGAATATTTGGCTTTTGTTAGTTTTAAGTGGGACTAATTTAGCCTTTAATTTTATTACAATCCCCAAAAACTACCTAAAAATTCGGAATTTGTATTTTTAAGTTAAACTGTTTTAAATTGGCTTCAAATTAATTGTTCAGTATTTTATTCAATTTTCAGTATACATGGTCAGTATATATAATATCTTTTGATCAATATGTTTAATACTTTGGTTAGTATTTATAATAGTTTGGTCAGTTTAATAAGTGATCAGTATTTATTTAAAATTTGACAGTATTTTTAACAAATTAAGTAAATTTTTACTAATCAGTATATAAAAACACGAATAAACTAATTATAAACCAAATAATTATTATTTTGAATTTTTAATTCAAGAAAGCTTTTGTTGCCATTTGATTTTTCGATCTTTCTTTTGTTTTTCTCAAGTAACATTTGAATACTTTGGACGAATTGCAATGCCGATAATATGCTTACAAAAAAAATTTGAAATAATCTTCACAAGTTCATATAATCATTGCTTTCCATGATTTTTTGTTTCTTTAACCGTTAGGCTGCAGAGAGTCAATAAATTGACGCGTAGTATGTCTCTTCAACCACTTTAGCAGCGTAACGGTTAAATACCAAAAAAATTCTAATAATTCATTTCTGCAGCACGGAAAACAAAACAAATGCTCTTTAATTTACTTAAAGATTTAGAAATTTCGCGAATAAAAATAAATAACTTATTATATTTCAAATATGCATGTGTTGATATTTAAAAAATTTCATTATTTTATATTACTTTTTTTTATTTTATTTTAATAATTTCCAAAAATACACAAAACGAAGTTAATTAAGAATGCAAAAACTTGGATACATATTTTATTAGTTTTTAGTAATCATACAATTTGTCTAATTCACACCTGTCACCAGAATTCTGTGTTACAGGCTTATCTATGTTCATGCGCGTACGCGGGGGGGGGGGGGTTACTGGGGTTTACCCCCCCCCCCCCCCCATGATTCCAACAACAATATAAAAAACTATAATTAATAAATATATAAACTTAAAACAATTTAAGAAATATTCCGAATGCCGATATATATATATATATACCCCCCCCTCTATATATATAAAAATAATATATATAAACCCCACATGGATTCATCCTGCGTACGCGCCTGTCTATGTTACCTATAATAAACACTCCCAGATAAACTGCCTGTTATGTAAACCTCATCGATCTTTTTCTATAACTATAAGTGTTTGGAAATTACTAGTCATTAATTTTGTGTTGAAAATGTCTCAAGTGAGGCCTATTAAAGTAATTTTCTTAATATATACACACGGATAACTAATTGCTTAGGAGGACCAATATATCTGCCATGCTTTAAACTTGAAAAATGACACATTGTTCATCAGTACGATCAATTATTATGAGTGAAATCAATAAGCAAATCATTGAAAATGGAATTTTGTGTTATGAAATTACACAATTTCACTATAGAAAATATCGCATCTTAAAATATTTAAACAGGCTTTACTCCAGCTTCCTTGATTAATGATACAAGACATACTGATGCCGTAAGTAATATCAATAATTGATAGCCAATTATGCCACAAATGACTTGGATAGCTTGTTTTCTATGCAATTTCTAGAGTCGACAAATTTAAAGTCTTTGAACTGACAGCCAGATATCGGATATTGAAGTTGAATACTATATGACTCAGTTTTTTTTTCATAGGTAAATGATCCAATAAATGTTCTATTAAATTTTGTAGATGCAGTAAAATCTTGACAGTTTATGGATAAAATTTAATTCTCGTTTAAATCATATTTCATTCAAGCAAATGGTTTATAATGCATGGTCTTCAAATGCTGTGATTAATGGAATTTTTCTTGCTGCAACTTCAACTTTGACACAAAGTGAGACTAACAAAAATATGTATTTTAATAATTGTTGTTTATAGATAAAATTTTATTCACAGATGGCCCCATCAGCGACCAAAACATCCTGAACTGCTCAACAGTAATCCCCAAGTGTCTTTCCTCTTTTTTTTGAAGAGACATGCGTTATTTTATTTTATGTATGTTTGAATGAATGTTTGTTGGTAACAAGAATACTGAATACAAGAATAGTTTTTTTATCTCCCCATCGGATTCAATTTTATTCCCACAATTTGGATATATTTCAGTAACAGACAGACGATGGAAGAAATCTTGAGTCAGTAAATGCATAATAGTACATTAATTTTTGATAAATGCTCCATATTAGTTTCAATATGACACAGATAATACCTAAATTTATAAATATAAAATCATTATTCAACTCACATTTTTTGAGCATATCGTATTTCCTTTTATTGTTTATATTTTGCATCAAATTATTATTAAAATTTGGTAAATTCAAATGAGATATGTTTTCTATAACCAACACTTTTTCATAAGATATTTCATTAGTCTGAACTATCGATGAGTTTGCATTGAATGTTTCCACCGTCGATATTTCTAAAAGTAATTGACTATGATCATCAAATATACATTCACCTTTTCTCACACAACCCCCTAAGTAAGGAACTTGATCTTTTACTTTGCACTTTTGCACTGCAACATTATAGCAGCTGACACTTATCTTTAATATTCAAAATATTTTGATCAACTTTTTCCGAAAGGATATCACTAATTCTGAGATTTTTAGATTCATAATTACGTGAGGAAGGATTTATTTCAATATCATATATATCATTAGAAGTATTTGAGTGGCTATAATTAACATTCGGATGATACGGGAAATCACTACTTCTCACATTATGTTTGAAGCCTTGGACATTATAATCTTTAAGCTTATTACAATCAGCCATCATTAGTTCAACACTAGAAAGTTTCCTTATTAAATCAAACACATCATCATATTGTACCATAGCAGCCATTAATTTCAAATCATTGTTGATACCCTTCAGAAATATATCGATAATAATATTCTGAATATTAATGTCATCATTAACAGAGTTTATTGAGAATGCCTTCCTCGCCAATGAAATCAAATTGTACCCAAATTCAATAATGGATTCATCTGATCCTTGTATTCTTTGATAAAATGTTTTCTTCGTCATCCTTCAAATATCAGGGCGTATAACTTTACTTTCCAACGTATCTTTTAATTTAGTCCAGTCATTTTCAACTATTTTCTTATTTATTTGCTTCCAGACTTCTTTGGCTGTTCCTCTCAAATATAACGAAAATCTTTGCACCATTATGGCTTCTGACCATCCATATGCTGACGTATACATATAGTAATCGTCCATAAAATCAGCGAACTCAACAGGATCTCCTCCATATTGATTGACTGGTAATTTTTGGCAACTAGCATTTGCCATTTGGGTTTGTTTCTGACTTCTGAGGTTATATCGATTCACTTTGGGCTAAAATTCAAACGTCAAATAATAATTTAAATTTACTTCCTAAATCAAATTCTTTAATCAATTCAATCTTCCAATAATGACCTTTAATATTTATCTCGTCAATACTATTCTCCAATACTTTTTTTAACTACTTTCAATTATTCTCCACCGACCTTCTATCACGTCGATCCTATTTTCCAATAATTTTTTTTTCAACTTTCAATAATTCTCTGTTGACTTTCAATCAAGTCGGTTCTATAAAATATTTTTTCTCTAACTGAGATCACGTCGGTGTCAAGCTAATGGGCCCAAATCTTCCTTCTGTTTACTTTTCTTCTTGTTTATTCAGCTCGGGTTGCCTTCATATCTCGGGTTCTCCATTGACTCGGGTTTCCCACTAGCTCGGGTTTTCTATTAGCCAATTAATTAATTAATTAATGTTTTCTGGTTTTACACATTTGAATGCTTTTCGACCCTTCCTAACCATTTTCTGATAAATCCATAATCATCATCTTGTTGACCATTAGCTAATCTATACCTGTCCCGTTTTCCCACTTCGATTTCGATGATTTTACAATTTATTGATTTTTCTCGGATTTCCGGATTCTTGCCTTTCATAACTGCTTTTGCCATTTCCTAATACTGCTTCCATCGTACTTTCCTTTACTATCAATTCTGTGCATGATCACGCTTTTATTTGTCTTTTTTCCTCACTTTTTATTTAAATTACCAACCTAAATTTCATTTCAATTTATTTTAATTTACGGACCTCAACAATAATAACGCAATAATAATTAATTAATTTTTTTCTTTTCTATTAATTTTGGTATTTTATCTCCAATTTCATTATTTTCTACTTTATAAACTGCCACTAAGTACCTTTAAAATTTGCCCGCTATCTGGACGTATTATGTCCAGATAGCAGAATTTGATTAATTGGCACTTATGTGCCTCGGAAGAATTTGATTTCCCTTCTTTTTTATCTTTTGATCTGTTCCCGGAATGCCAATTAACATTCCGGGATGTTTCTAAATTAGTTTGTACTTGTTTGGTCAACTTTAAAATAAAACTCGATGTTTGATATGTGAATCCCATTTTTGCTTTAAACATAATTCAAGAAGACATTATGAACAAAACATGATGAAATTGTGGAACTTACTGATGGCGAGTGTAAAACTAAATTACAGTTACTGAAGGCCTACCTGACAACTCAACAAGATGTGTTTCGTAATGAAAATGCACAATCAAATGCTGATATCAGTTCCCGCCTGCGAATATATCACCTTATTGCGAAAAATAATAAACCTTCTGCGGCTGGTGGCCACATTAAAGAGTCTTATGACCGCCGTCGAATAAATTTGTCCAGAAAACTTCTATTCAATACGGTCTATTTTTTTCGTGTCAAATGGTGGCACGAAGAATTAATGGCATTTCGACTAATATTTGTGCATCAATGGGCACACTTGTAAGAAACTTCCCAACTTGTCATTTGCGTTAAAGAAGTCGATGATCATATGAATGTGACGAAGAGCTTTTGGATCTTATGAGTTTGAAAGATGCAACCACCAGAAAAATTTTAAAGAAGCCATCATAAAATGCGCGATGAACAATGAAGTTTATTTTAAAAATCTCATAAGCATTAGAAAGGAGGCATTAAATGAGAAAATGCATGTAAGTAAAAATTTTATTTTTTTTTGATAATTATAATAGCAATAATAATAGTACTAATAATAATAATTCTACTAATGATCGCAATAATAATTATACTGATAATGATAATGGTATTATTAATTATAATAAGAATAATTAATTATAATTAATTAATTATAGTAATAATAATAATAATAATAATAATAATAATAATAATAATAATAATAATAATAATAATAATAATAATAATAATATTAATAATAATAATAATAATAATAATAATAATAATAATAATAATATTAATAATAATAATAATAATAATAATAATAATAATAATAATAATAATAATAATAATAATAATAATAATAATAATAATAATAACTATAGACATGATAATAACAAGTATATATTTACATCATCAACCATTCATTTTCTTACAACTTTTTATACATACGTTTTACTATTTGTACTAATATTTCTCATATTACCTCGCACGCTGGTTACGCCAGGCTGCAGGCGGCGAGGTAATTTTCCCTGAAGGTCTCAGATCCGGAAGTTCGAGATCTGGGTCCTTCAAGGCTTACAACCAGCATATATTATTAATTTTTTTATATCTAATTACATATTTATTTATTCATATTTTTATTCATTTGAGTAGCTCCCCAGAGGGTTCTTACTACAACGTATTTGTATTGAAATTTTTACTATACTATATAATATTATATTTTATTAAATTAAATTTTCCACTATATTAATTGCTTATGTCT
Organism: Schmidtea polychroa; assembly: GCA_959609185.1. NCBI lineage: Eukaryota > Metazoa > Platyhelminthes > Tricladida > Dugesiidae > Schmidtea > Schmidtea polychroa. Next base: position 6,342 of record CAUHTR010005895.1, on the reverse strand, counting down.
TAATTAATTATTGATTTTGTCGAATTTACTATTTCTTTTGCTTACATTTATTATGTATTTATTGCTTTATGAAGATTTTTAGGGTACATTAAAAACAACGCATTGAGGATACTAAATGTTATTTATTTATCACAATTTTTAATTTTTTATTGTTATTTCCTTTGTATACTGCCACTATTTTTTGAGCTGGAATTCCTCACCGCGAAATGAAATCTCTTTTGGTAACTTTAATTTTTCCCAATTCATATTGAACTTGCTGAGCATGGTATTTTCCACGACGTGTTATTCAGTATTTCTTTATAAATTTTTCCGTCATTTTCTAGAATTTCAATAGTTTCCTTTAAAATGTGGATTTGCCAATCTTCTTCCTTTTTTCTCAACATTAGTTCTGAGAACTTCGTATTCGATTTCTATTCTAGTTCTATCATGCAGATTCGCATTTCTTCTTTCCCGATTCTGGCCCAATTTGGGATTTTTAGATTTTCTTTAATTACACTGATTTTATCGATACGACTTCTTTTTTCTTTATAGTATTGAGCATATAATTTAGTTAGTTTGCTGATTTGTTGCATTTGATTGAATATTTCTTTCGTTTTGGTTTGAAATGAGTTTTCCAAGTTAAAATTTTGAAAACAATCGCCATCTTATACCCAAAATCCCTCCCCAGCAGTGTGATTTTTCGACCAATCAAATGACAGTAAAACAATTTTTTTAAAAATTTAATAATAATTTTACAATGAAGAGTTATCGAGTATTTCTCAGATCACAATGATTAAAAATATTTAGGAAATAATACTCTACTGGTATTAACATGCAATAAAACAGTATCTTACTACACAAATGTTTCCGACCACCATATTGTCTGCATTCTTAAACACCGTGAATAATGAAGATGCTTGTCATTTCTTTTTGTTTTTGAACTGACTACGATGTAAATGAATAAGACACTTGGGATTGCAAGCGAAAAGCCAACTCAAATCGATGGCAAGTCACCTTCATTGAAAATAAACTGATTTATCTGTTTAACAATAACTTCTCAAAAATTGAAAAGAATGATCACAACCTAACAGTATCACTTAATTCTTCATTATTAAAAAACGAAAGTCAATTGACAAAATGTGTTAAAAACTCATCTTTTCACAATCATAGTGATATGATTTTCATCTGTGTAATCATGACAATCCCAAGTTTACATCTTGGTCCATTGTATTCCAAAAATACTTTAATTTTAATCGTGACATGGATTTTTTGAAGTCTTTTTTGAAGATTGTAGGACACAAACTGTTGATATACAGGGTAGAAGGCATGTTGTAATGAAGACAACAGGATTTGCTTCAATGAGAATAACTGCAGCACTTTCAGAATGGGTAAACGGAAATAAAGCAAAACCGCTTATTATTCACAGAGGCTCCGATTGGCAATGTTTTAAAAAAGAGAAGAATGTGATGTATATTAAACAGAATAAACCCTGGGTAAATCAAGACTTTATTGTAGCGTGGATCGACCAAATGTTTCCTCTCTTCGACACAGCGCCTGGTAGGTGCATAATTTGGGATTCTTGTAAAGCCCATATATCAGAGAAAGTAAAGAATCATTGCAGGAAAAGAGGTATTTTGCAAGTTGTTCTACCCGGTGGGCTGAATCCGTATCTTCAAACGGGAGACATAGGTATCTATCATGAATTCAAGGATAAAATTTATAATTTGATCAATACGTGGAAACAATCTGACAACTTACAATATACACGCAGCGGAAATCCAAGGGCTCCAAGCCATAATTTAGTTATTTCATGGGTCAATGAAGCTTGTAATATGATTAATCGGAAGAACATTTTAAATTTGATCAAATCTGCAGGAATATCCCCAAATATCGAAGAATGGCACATTACTAAGCATGATATATATGGCAATCTTTTTCGTGAGCTCTACTTAGCGCCACATACAAGTGCTGTGAATCAAAATTTGAATGATAATTCCATTGATTCGGATATTTACGATGTTTTTGATACTTAAGAAATATATGGCTCGATCTAATATTTTTATTACTTTAAATTTACCGTTTTTTTAAAATAACCAAAATTTATAACTGAACTTAAATCTAACCATATAAAAAAATTTAAGTACTAAATACTATGACTAACCAAATAAAATGACCAAACATTTTTTTCATATAGTCATACTATTTAATAATATGAGTGCTGCTATTTCCTAATAACCTTAACTTAGGAAATTAACCATGTCCATTAGCCATTTAAAACTTTTAAACAATACATTGTAATCAAAGGTTGTGTAAAACACCATATTGGAGCTTGGGTGATAAGTCCTTCTACACCTGTTATATACACGGGACTTGGCCCCATCAGATTATCACATCTTGACGTCTGTCCAACACAAACTCTATGGTACACAATTCAGTAAACTTTTAAAATTGCAAGTTAAATTCTTCGAATCAAAGGATAAAGAGTTTTACGAAATTTTTAATAAGTTTTGAGCGTTATAACTGCAGTTCGCAGATAACTGACTTAAAAAATTAATCTATTAAAATAGAAAATTTGACTTATGGTACTATTATTCGTTTACGCAATACGATATTGGATCCAATTAGGATGAATAATTTATGGCCCAATTAGGGTATCCAAAATCGAGTTTGTTTTTCCAGATTGTATTTATTGGCCAATTAAGTTGGTGTTTAGCTATATTCTCCATGATTTATGGGTTTGCTTTAATAATCAATTCATTAATTTATTTTTTGGTTCCTGGCCCTTCTAGGAACCTCTCATTGAGTTGAAATTATTTAATACGTCTTCAAAATTTCATTTCCGATCGATAAATCACTTTTCCATTGAAAAACCTTGATATTTTTTGTAATTGATTTTGATCATTTGTAATTTTTATTTCATACATTTTGTTTATCTTCAAATGTAGCTTACATAAGACATTCACTAGTTTCTTTCCTTTTTTTTGAATTTTCAAATGTGTCATTAAAAATATTTATAATATGCATTCCGAGACTAATGAGAAGTGGCCGACAAATCGCAAACATTTGTGTGGTTATGCCAGCAGACCATAAATCGGCTTTGGTTAGCCGATGCCGGCCGGGCTGATGTAAAGGGGTGGGACATGGGGGTATATGGCGCGGAATGGTGAGAGATAACCAGTTACAACTTCTCCCTCAATGTGTATATATGCATCTGTAGAAGGTTCCTCAGAAACCTTGCTACGCCAGTGCCTCTCTTGTCAATTTATTTTTGAAATCGCAATGATTAATGATTCAGAAAAAGTTTGTATATTAATTAACTAGACATAATTTTTTAATTGATTTTAAGATGAATAGCAGCGATATTTTCTGGCTTGTTTCACATCATCAAATTTCAAAAAATTTTCTTGACGTCGCCAATCTACACAATTTCTTTGTTACCAGCCACTGCAACATCATGAAGTTTTTTTCAATAATGAAATGGAGTATTTCAAAGCGATTAATCCAATTCATTTCGATATCTTTTTGACTAAAGCTTCTTCAAATTCAAGTTGTGACTTCTATTTGACTACAGCTCCAGATATTCCAGATCTTCTAATACCGACAGTCCTAAACCATTCCAGAAGAACTGTGTCAACCTTCTCTATGACAATTGACGTAATGCGCATAACTGTGGTGTTCAACTTGCCCTTCTCAAATTTGGTCACAATTTTTACTATTACTTATTTAGTCTTGCAATTGTCGAATAATTCACTCGAAATTTATCTGTCATTTGCTTCTATTTCTATCCATTTTGCAGAAATTTCACCATGTCATAGTTCTCCTGTGGTTGGAAATCTTTTCTTGGGCGTTTAGTAATCATATTGTAATCAAAATCAATGTTACACTAAGGAAATAGTATCAATTGGCTGAATACACACAACTTTTAAAATTTACATTAATTATTGTGGGATCAGAACATTTACGAATTAAGATCCATTTAATCATATCTGTATATTAATAAAATTATTCTCTAATTATTGAAACAATCTAATATACTATCTATGAGCCCCATTAATTCCAAATGGCTTTACTTCAGAAATGACGTTAACCGGCACGCAAAGGACAGTCGGTCATCACTAATTCAATCTTCGTCATATCTAATGAAAATTTTCGCAATTGAATTCTGCATCGAATGCTATAAGTCTTTGAAGTTTGTAAATATTTGTATGATAAATAATTGTATTATATATAATTATATAATACAACGGTGATTATCTCTCTGTATATAAGAAAGCTAAGGGTCCCCCCCATCCGAATTTTACTTTTTTTTTAAATTTTTTTTATTTAACTTTTTTTTAAATATAATTTTTTTAAATTTTTTTAATTTTTTTTGTCAAATAAATAATTTTTTAATAGTTTGGCTGTTTTGGCGCAAGTCGTGTTAGATATTTAACGGGTTTACGTCTAATCCATAACTGAAAATCATTAACCCCACGTTCTAACGGGGTTGGTGAAGCGAAGCGAACAGGGGCACAGCCCCTAGTATAATTATAAATTTATAATACATAATTTATGCATTAATTATTAAATATTTTGTTTATTATTTGAATTTCTTATATCAAGAAGTAATTTTGTTAGTATTAATTAAAATTTTGAGTCTAGCTAAAATATTCAAATAAAACTGATCTTTCATAATATTAAAAAATGTAAACTTACTAGCTAAACCTTAAAGATAATGAAATCGACATGCCGTTAACGAAAGTATTATTTAAATTGAGCGTTTGCAGTTTAATAGTTGAAATTTAAATTTCGGTTCGAACTTGACCTCAAATTGAATGCATTAGAATGACTTAATGGTTTTCAATATTACACCGAATGAAATCATGGTTAATTTATTGAAAAGTCATTTGTTGGAAATTTAAACTTCAATGAAGGATATTCAATAATTAGGCTGCTATGAAACTTGTAAAGATATTAAATATTCCTATCTATCCTCCACATTTAGGTAAATCTACGCGGAAATCAGTACAATAAATATATTTATGATTGATAAAGAACCAAAATATGATAAATTGTTGATGTACAAAAATTTATGAAATATATCTCAAATACACTTTTGAAATACGGTTTAGAAATATTAAAACAAAAAGTACCTAAAAAAAGTTGTAGACATTTGAAGAAAGGAAAAATTAAGGTATAAAATAAAAATGCAAAATACAAATAAAATATTTGTACTTAGTTCACATCTGTTGATCCAATCACTGTTCTAGGCAGATTGAGTAGATGACGTATGTTGAATATATTGTTCGACATTTTTGCTAGAATGGTTAACGAACTTTTTTTAATCACATTTATTATTAGATAGATCAATTTGTGTTAGAATTGAGATCATAACATCTAACAGTAATTACATTTTAAATAATTACAAGGAATTTGATTTGATTATTTCTAAGCTAACAAAATATTCCTTTTGTTTATTTTTTTTAACTATTAAATTGTTCTAGTAATTTTTTGATTACCATTTAATAAAAAGTGTACCGAAAATTCGTTGTTTTTTACTTATAGAATTCTGCAAATATTTGCATCTGTTTGTGATTGTGATAATAAATAAATTAAATTAAAATTTTACTATACTTTACTTCAATTTCGTCAAGTAGTTCTTTAAATTGTTATTTATTTTTTTAATGAAATTCTACCTCTACTCCATAAAAAATTCGATTTTTTAAATTATCTTATTTTATTGTAACATTATATTACAAAATAAAAAAATAAAATGGAAGTGTATAATTGTGGAACCTTGACTATGATATACTTTGCTTTTGTATTTTGAAATCGCTTGTTGAGCGAAACAATGACTCAAGAAATCATAAAACTTCTAAAAAATACATCATTCAAGAAAGCCGAAGCCACTGGAGAGCTCAGTGCTTTTTAATCAATAGAAACGCTAAACAGTGACTCGTGATAGATTATTCAAACACTATCAACAGATAGGCGATTTTGGGCTCTTATCCAATGCCACGACTAGACGATCTGCTAAATAAAGAACGAAAAGATTGCAAAATTGAGAATTGAACTATCTGATCTTAGATTTAATATTATACACAAGTCTGGCATAGAAAGTTCATCAGTGGATGCACTTTCCAGATTCACTTCTATTTAGGATTCAGTCTCCCTTAGCATTATACACATAACACTGCCACCATGGAATTAACCGTTTATATCATTACTGTAAAAAGAAAAATCTCTCTTATTCAATCTAGGATATAAAAGAAATTACAAACAACTATAAGCCGTGCAAATTGCTTAAGCCTCGCTTCTTTAGACCACCCCAAGTTCATTAATCTCCTCAACACGGCCATTGGAAAGATTATCAGTGGATTTCAT
>CAUHTR010005894.1:0-19812 GCA_959609185.1 Schmidtea polychroa | reverse complement strand
CGAATTTAGGAACTGCCTTTTTCAAGTGAATTGAAAAGTGAAAAAGGCAGTGCGAAAATTCGTGAGTATCAACAAATATCGATATATTACTGATTTATAGTCTTCAAACTCTCTTTTTAATAAATTCAATGGAAAAAATGATCAGTGGTGAATTGGAGAAAAAAAAATTTTCATAATTTATTTTTCAGTATTTTGGAATATTCGAAAAAATGTGAGTCAGATATTTTTAATTATAATTAAATAAATAAATCAATCACCAAAAATAGTATTTTTCTAAGACATTTTGGGAAAAATCACCAAATATGAATAAAATAATTTTTTCTGAGCTCATATGAAGGAATTCTTTCAAGAAATCAATCTGGATTGAACAGATATTGAACCAAATACATCTGCTCTTGATATTTTCATTACAAACATATTTTTAAAAATTTTCAACGATCTTTTTTTTTCTAAAAATTTCTAAAATAAAGTTATATAGTATTTCAGCGGTGCATTTCTATGAATCGAAAGTTTGTATGTGTTTTTAGTATATACTGTGTTTATGTACAGTATTTAATTTTTCTATCACTTTTTAGATTTCTATAGTGTAAAATGTATCTCATTGCACTATAAATGAGAACATCAGCGTGAAATCAAACTAAGTATGTTTCTATAATGTAAGATTATTGATTCTTTTCTTATATTATAGGAAACGTATCTCAGTGGTTTTTGGTGTACATATTGTCAGTTACATATTTATTTAATTGCACTTTTTTTATAAAAATTAATAAGGTAGGTAGCCTCAGGAGATCGCCTTTTGATTGAATATGATTTTCATTTATAAATTTAAATGGCTTTTACTTAGAAATCTCTTTTTGTTCAATTTTCTACTAATTTCTCTTTCTGCTTCGTAGGAATCTCTTGTGACTTGTAAATATTTGACCAAACTGGCATATAATTACAGTATCGTTTATATTTTATATTTAAATATTTCCTCCTATAGGGTTTTGTATCAAACAATTGAATTAATAATAGAATTAATAACTCAAATTAATTGCACTACTCTAAATCTGTAAAATGTTCATGTTTGTAAGAGCTAAATTTTAGTGTAATTATTGTTGACAAATCAAAATTTTATCTGTATATGAAAATAAATAAAATATAATATTATAAAATTTACTATAGTGAGTTAGGGTAACTTACACAGTGATTCCAGTTACAAATGCAGAAGTGGAGCGTACATTTATCAAAATGAAGCAAGTAAAAACGGATGACCGAAACACAGGAAGGAAAAAAAGACTGAAATGATTAATGTTTTTAAGTGTTCATTGAGAAGTGTTGATGATACCCTTCGATAAGTTTGTAACAGAGTTCCGCAAAGGAAAACGTTGCATGGATGTTTAATTTTTTTTAGTTTATAATAATAAATTCCGCATTGAAAAAATTGTCTCCGTCTTAAAATTCTTGCTACGCCGCTGCAAAATTCAATTACACAATTACTCTTTTTGTAAGCTAAATCTTAATTTTTTGTTTAAACACAGTCTAAACAATAAATAATTTTAATATATCACGAATAATTAAAATGTATTGAGCTGCATAATTAAAGTGTAATATACATGAAGTTGTTACTGACACAAGAAATAAAAAATTATATAAATATTAAAAAAAATAAATAATTTGAGGGTCGGTTCATTCATAAGACTGAAGTCAATGGGTCCACCAAAAGCAGGAGCCCATGCAACCGTTATCCATACCATGGGAATGGTGTGTAATTTATGAGACTTAACAATTTAATAAAAACAAACAATTCCATCATTCGATGTTAAATTGAATATTTTAAAATAATTTATACCCTAAGTTTAAATAATTTTCTTTCTTATATTTTCACATTTCTAAAATCCTCACAATCCCTAAATAACACAAATTTTATTATTTGCAGTCCTAGGTTAATTTCTAACTTAAAAATTTTCATTATTTTCAAGTAACACATTGAAGTAAAAATTCTTCACAAAAGTTCTTTCAAATCTTTCGAGTATAAATAAATACATAAAACAATAGAGAAAACTTAATTGCAAATCTGGTTTCAGAATTCAGTTCACAAAATAATAATAATCACGATAGTAAAATTAACTTCCATTGTTTTTTTATATTTGTTTTATTATTGATTGTAAGTTTGTTTTACTTTTTATCTCCTAACAATAAATAAATGGATTATAAAAATTACAAAATTTATTTAAAATATATTGTATTAATTCAATATTTAAAAGAAAATAAAATAAAACCTATTACTAAATTTAATAAAATGAAATACTTTTTTAGATAAATTTTGTTTAATTGTGTCTTAATTCAGTCGTTACTCATCAGTTTTGTTTTGATGAACCCGGTAACATTTCAAATGAGATGAAACACGCTGGCCAAACGTGTTTTACTGGAGAAAGCAATGTTCTCGAAACCTTCGAAACAATCAAAATCTTCCAATACATAAAACAATAGAGAAAACTTAATTGCAAATTTGGTTTCCGAATTCAGTCCACAAACTATATAAATCACAATAGTAAAATCCAACTTTCATTGTTTTTTTTATTTGTTTTATTATTGATTGTAAGTTTGTTTTGTTTTATCTTCTAACAATAAATAGATGGATTATAAAAATTACAAAATTTATTTAAAATATATTGTATTAAGTCAATATTTAAAAGAAAATAAAATAAAAATCTATTATTAAATTTAATAAAATGAAAACTTTTTAAATAAATTTTGTTTAATTGTGTCTTAATTCAGTCGTTACTCATCAGTTTTGTTTTGATGAACCCGGTAAAAATTCAGATGAGATGAAACACGCCGGCCAAACGTGTTTTATCAAATATATCTGTAACATTTTGCATTTTCTACCGTTTTCATTCAACAGCAACTATGTTGAAAAACTGCTATATTCTTCTAATATGTGTCCAAGTTTATATGATTACATGTTATTTCGATAATTTCGATGAAATAAAGGTAAATATTTAATTTTGGTCTTTTAGAAAAATAATCTGATGTCAATTAGGATCTATTTAAAGATATGCAATTTACTGGTGGTGACTTTTTCGATGGAAGTTTAATTTTGGAAGAGGACGAATCAAAAATTTTTGATACTTTATCGGAAGATGAGAAAAAATCTAGATTTGGGTATTATTAGTTTAAATATTTCTTTTTGAATAGATCTTTTAAATAGTTTTCTCAATTAAAATTTATTTTCTCCATTATTTTCTTAAGTTCTGAAATGCTGTGTCAAAGTTTGAGGATCAAGAATTTACATTCATAAAACTAATCATAGCAATTTTACAATATTGAAACCAATAATAATAATAATAATAATAATAATAGTAATAATAATAATAATAATAATAATAATAATAATAATAATAATAATAATAATAATAATATTAATAATAATAATAATAAACAATCAAATGGTAATTTAAGCCTTTTGCTGCGAATAATATATTTAATACAAATAAAAAAATTTTCAACTATAAGATAGTCCTTGTCAATTTCCTGGAATTTCGTTTCTTCTATTTTCATATGCTTTTTGATCTTCTCTTTATTTCTTTTTTCTTACTTCTCATTGGTTAAAAATAATATTAAACTTTTTCTGAAGAATTTAAAATTTTAAATTTTTTATTAAATATCCTCGAAAATTCAAAAAAATCACTAAAAAAGTTTTTAAATTTTAAAAGATTCTATAATTAGCTCATAGAAACCTCTTTTAATAAATAATATATCAAAATATTTATATAAATAGTTTCCAAAAACTTTTTATATACGCCACTTAAATATTTTAAAAAAAATGTATATATTTTGATTTTTATTCCTAATAATCTTTAAAAGTATATTTCCTTAAAATTTGATTTAATTTTTCTATATTATTTTAAATTATTATTTTTTAATTTTTAATTTAATTTTTTGTAAAATCTATTCTCAAGGTCAGTAAACAAGAAATCAAATCATTGATCTCTTCTTTAGTGTTGATTGTTGGCTGTCTGTTTATGATGAGAATTGCTTCTTTAAATCTGACTTTTTTTTGGATGTTTNTATGTTTCCATTGGCTAAGATTTCGATAGAAATATTTTTTCCTTCCTTGGTTGACATTTTTGGAAATGTCTGTTTACCGAGGATTTTCCACAAAGGTCTAGATGTTCTTTAACTCTTTGATCCAAGATTCTGAGCGTACTTCCAATGTATATTTCTTTGAATACATATTCACGTGATGCAATAGCCAATGTTTTTCGAAAGCATATATATTTTCGGTGTTTGGCAGTTTTCCATTGTGCAATTGTTTTCTTTTTTTGTGTTGTTTGCCAGAGCTTTTCTCAATTTCCAAGATTTATACAAATAGGAAAACCAGTGCTTTTAAGTTCTTTCAGGATCTTGAAGTCGAGTATGTCACTGATGAACGGGATATTCAGATAAAAATATTTCTTTTATTGTGTTATCTCCCTTGATCTTTTGGGATAGAATTCATTATTTCAATGTCATTACCTTGATATCCGTTTCTGTGTAGGATTTTATTGAAGTTTAATTGCTGTTTATAGTTTTCATTTTCTTCAGTAAATCGATTGGCTATCCTTTGTTTTTCATTTTTTATAACGTGTGCTTTCTGTAAATATGGATGGGCTGATCTTTGGTGCATAAATATTTCTTTGCAAGTTGATTTTTTGTAGAACCCGTATGTTGGAGTATTTGCTTCTATTTTAATTTTTAAGTCCAGCAGATTGAGTGACCCATCTTCTTCCGGATATTCAATTTCAAACTTAATATCTTGGTGAGCCGCATTGAATGTATGAAATATTTCCTCCGCTTCTTTTCTGCTTTTGGTCCTGATAAAGATATCATCTTGCGTAAAAACCAAAGAAGTGTATGGTCCTCGGTGTCTGTCGTTAGAGGTTATCCGTAAAGATGATTGCTAATAATCCTGATATGCTAGAACCCATAGGCAAACCTTTAACTTGTTTATAGACATTTTTTTGAAAGGTAAAATAGGTGTTCTCAAGGATAACTGTAAGAAGTTTGATTATATTCTCGGTATTTATTTCCTTTATTAACAAGTAGCTTTCTCTTAAGTTCTTTTCTAAACATTTAATATCATCTTTTGATTCGATAGATTTGTATAGTGATACGACATCAAGACTGAAGGGGAATTTGAATTCTCTATGAATAGTTCTGTTTTTATTTAATCTTGCTATGAGACAGTGGTATAGTGTTCAATAATGGTTTTAAGATCTAACTTGTTTTTGTTGTCGGTCCACCTATGTTGGATACAATAGGTCTAGCAGGATTATCCTTATGAGTTTTTATTAGGTCGTAGAAGTCGGGAAGATCGGAATATTTTGTAACGAAGCTTTTGCTTAATCTGTTATTGAGGCCCATTTCCACAGCAATGGCTTTCCATACTTTGTTGATCTTCATTTCGATGGTGTTTGGTGACATACGGCTAACTTTCTTGTATATATCAATGTTGCCGAGGTGTTCGTAAACAGCATCACAGTAACGGTTTTTCTATATAATGCAAAATTCTCCTCCTTGTCACTTGGTGAGTAAACGTATGATTTCTTTTTAAGGGATTTTAATATGGTTTGTTCATCTTTCGATAAGTTTGAGAGATAATTAGGAATAAAAATCAAAATAATAACATTTTTTAAAAATATTTAAATAGTTGTTGAAAACTATATTTTTTATAAATATTTTGAGATATTATTTATTAAAAGAGGTTTCCATGAGCTAGTTATGGAATCTTTAAAAATTTTAAAACTTTTTTTAGTGTTTTTTAATTTTAGAGGAAATATTTAATAAAAAATTTAAAATTTTTAAATTCTTCAGAAAAAAGTTTATTATTATTTTTAAATTATAAGAAGTAAGAAAAAGCAAATAAAAGAGAATATAAAAAAGAAATTTCATACTTTGAGTAGCTAAGTCTAAACCCAAAATCTTGAGGAACATTCGTCATCTACATCCAAGGTTCACGTTTCAACCAGAAATTTTTTTTAATGTAAATTAAGAAGTGTTGTGATAAGCCTCAGAAATAACAATTTCTTTTCCTTCTTTTTCTGTAATTCTAAAATTTTCCTTAAATAAATAATTTAAATTAAATGGTCAGCTGAGATGACCCCACACAGCAATTAAAACGCGTTAAGAATATTTAAAATTAATGATAACATCAATTAAAACAAAAAATAAAATTAATACATGAATAAAAATAACTATAAAAAAATTAATAAATCTAGAAAAGCAAGAAGTTACACACGAAACACATTTTTAAAACGCATGAAAATAACACAAATCGTGTGGGACCAAATCTAGTTAACAGAACTTCACCACATTAGTAATTCAGCATGATGACCTCGTAAAGATTTTAGAACATAAACAATTTTTATAAATATCAGATAAACTCCTAATTAAGAAATTAAGAAAGCTACACCTTACCGTTCCAATAGACTAGTTTTAAATTTTATGTGAAAGGTATTCGGAAATTTATTCCTGATTTATTTTATTAAATATGATATTAAGATCAACTCAAACTCTCCCGGTATTCATTATATCTAGTCGACATAGAGATGAGAGGTGAAAAAGAGATAAAAATGAAAACGACCAAAGATTAGTTTCCAAAAAAATGTTAGGTGATCAATACATTGATCAATGTAACTTGTTCACAAAATTCACGATGGAGTTTTTCCACCTGATTTGGTTAATAACGGCCCCACCCTTCAAGTCAGAAGAAAGAAAATTATACCATTGGAAAAGGCGTTTCCACCCCATTTTGTGTACAAATATATGGGTGGGGAAAGAGGAAGAAGGATAAAGAAAAGATCGGTAGAAAGGCCCAGCTGGAAAATGTGTGAAATCGATTTATTTCAGTGAACAGAGACGATTTCCGCCCACTGAAATAATCTATAGTTGCAGATTTCATTTTAGTCAAATAAACCCAGATGCGCGTCAAGTCTCTAGCATTCTTTATGTTAAGGCTAACCTTTTGCTGACAGCCACCTTCTAAATCACAGTACCAACATCGGTAGCGACGGACATTTAGCGGTAAAATCAATATTTATGCGCAGTACGAAGGGAAAGGGGCTATATTGAAATCATCGACAGTATAGGTTTAGCACGGGCGTGAAATGATTTTCTACTCGTAACCTACCCAATTGCTAGGAATTCATGTTCACATTTATCGGTTCATAAGAAAATTTTCTATTATGTTTGTCTGTGAAGGATTTTAATTTTATTGAAAAATCTGGAATAAAATGTTCAAAAAATTATAGCAGGCCCATTAAAGATCTTAATTCCATTTTAATATTAGGAGATTTTATATCTTTTATGTCATTGAAAATGTTTTTTTTTCGTGTAACGTGTTAATATCATGTAACAAAATTATTTTTAAAAATTTTAAATAAAATATACTACTNCGACGGGCTTTGTATATAGTTTATAAATAATTATAATTATTATAAGAACTTTTTTTCCAATTTCACCACTGATTTCTTTTCCATTGTATTTACTATATAAAGCTTGAAGACTATGAATCAGTAAATACATCAAAAACATCGATATATTTACTGATTCATAGTCAAGCTTATTAATAAATTATAATTATAAATTGTTTAACAATATATAAGACACTTAATTTTTTGAGAGAAAAAGAAAAGTATTAAATTGATACATTGAAGCTATTTATTGTTGTAAGTAGTTAATTATGATAAAATTAGTATAGTTTAAAATTTATGACTGACATATGGATATGTGAATTTAATTATTTAGTGAAATTATTGATAAAATGGATAAAGATCATGACAACCAAGTCAGTTCAACAGAGTTAAAAAATTGGATGAAAGCAATTCATGAAAAGAAACTTATTGACGACGTGGAAACCTATTGGGAAAGAATTTCCCCCGAAAACAGTGAAACAATCAGCTTTCAAAAATATTTTGAACATACCTTCGGTAAAAGTAAGAGCGATTTAAATATTTTTTGTAATTACATTTTTGTTATAATTTTTAAAAAATATTATTCAACTATTTAAATTTACTTTAAATTTACTTAACTTCAACTAGTATTTAGTGGTCATGATGGATTTCGCCATTATTATAGAATAATGCAGCATTTCTTATCATTTCAATTATAATTTTGACTCTTAATTCATTTTTTATGAAATTTTGTGAAAATCATTTTTATTTCCATTCCTACTTAACTCGTATTTGTTTATTTTCTGTTATTTATCAATGCTATGATTGAGTTTGTTTCGTGCAATACTTCTTGCTCTTGTTTTATTTTATTTTTGTGTTTTATCATTTTGGTGTTGTGTAAGTACTTCTTTTGGCTTTGATGATTTAAAGTTAGTTGCGTAAATGCTTTAAAAAATATCATTTCATCATACAGGTCTCTTGAAATGTCATCGGAAAATTTACTTTTAATTTTGTCGCACTGATTTTTCAATAAGTCATCATTTATGAAATTGAATCTCCACAGGAATTTGAACTCATCACAAATTTCAACAATTCTTGAAAAGCGAGTTTGCAATGAACTTTGTAAAACTGAAATGATCTTATTGAATATTTGTTGATATAACTCAACAGCTGCTTCATCAATGAACTTTCGTTAAACTTCAAATGATGCACGAATGAAAAATATTTCAGCATATTCCTTACTATCACTCATCACTTTTCCCATCGCATTGATTCTATTGAATTAATTAGTACATCTATATTCTTAGCTTCGGCGTCCAAAGTTACATCTCTTGCTTTACCAATAAATTTGTACTGTACTGCTGTTAGTATAGGGAGCCAAATAGAATTCATCACCACTGTTTCATATCGCGATGTGAATTTTAACAGCGACTTGCAGGTATATTTGGATTCTGCAGATTGATTTAGATTCGAATCAACTTCTTTAAGGACCAAATGTATAATATTCAAAGAAGATACAATTGGTCTTGCAGCATTAAAACGAGCATACCATCTTGTTTTTGATACATTCGTAAGTGAATTTTTGCAGTGTTTCTTTATTATACTCCAGCGAGATGTAGATGAAGAGAAAAAATTGAAAAGCGTTTGAAATTTCACGAAATAATCGCTTGATTCATTATAGCATAATGTTGCATCATTTCCAACCAAATTTAGTGTATGATTACTGCAAGATGAGAACATAAATTCAGGATTTGTCTCTTTAAATAAAGCTTGGATGCCAATGTTTACTCCTGACATTAAACTTGCATTTTTCATAATCAAACCAAGCTCCCAGGAAGTTTCTTGATATTGATCGCAATTTTTCCAGTTTTGCCGTAAAACCCATCAAAACAAATAAATCTTTCCTGAACCAATCAATTTGTCGGCAGGTCAACATGACTTATGACTATCGAAAATTGTTCACTATGTTAGCTGTCGAGAGTGTTGTCTGCAATTATGTGCTGGTGCTTAGGGTGTGTCACCTTAAATGTATTAGGGGTACTTATGGATTTTGAATCGACTCCTTCCTAAACGCCTTCATGATTATTGTAATTTATGCCATCTTTATACTCCTGGTGATAACCATGTTGGTGATGTACACAATGGTTGGAAATCAATGAGCAGGTGAGCACTATTAATAAAACTACTCATCATAGTATCTTCATTTTCGGGTTCTGGACTGCCGATAGAAGGTCTTACTTCATTGTTCATTATCTATTCTATTGTTAGATTATTGTCACGTATTCATTTACTGGTGGTCCTCAGTTACGGATGTTTCTCAATGTTATTTTCTAAAATTTTGCACAGGGATCCGCCCTTATTTTCCTGTTCAAAAATGTTTTTCTATACTTGTCTGCCATACTTGAGGATATTTGACCTATTCTTTGAAAATTTTGAACATGGATCTGCCTATATTCCCAATTCTGTCCTATCTGGAATAATAACTACTCGTGGATTTTTTAATATTAACTGGACCTGAACCCTATCTACTTGCAATCGATCTTGCTTTCCCTACTTCTAAATTAACTCACAAAAATTCATAAAAGGTATCAGCGATTGACTCGACGGAGAAGCCTCCGTATCGGATCAAATCAACTGGGTGTCTTGAACCTACCTCCGACACATAAGATCAGAAGCCTGGTCTTTGGCTGACGGTGAGATCCACTCCACCGTAACTATTATTCAAAACATAAAAATTAAAACAAGAAATAAACGGTAAAATGAACAATAAAAAATAAATGAAACTAAATTGAATCTAAAGATTTATTAACTTAGATCATTGCATAAAAATTACACATTACATAAAATTACCAAATCCAATTCAAGTTTACCGCAATGATATAAACCGAAAACTGAGAGCTAATCGCAAATTTTGTGTTAATGTTAAATGTCAACAAGTATCGTTTTAAGTCAGCCAACTGAATTTCCAATCAGGATTTATACTGATTTTGATTACATTCTCTGCCACTATATCCAATCAGAATGCAGTACAGTTGAATTACGTTGCACGCACATATATGAATGTGTGCAATATTTTAAATTTAATTTAATTCATTTTAAACAATCAAATTATTTAATTTTTATTAATTTTAACAATTTAATTTTATAAATTTTACAATTTAAATAATTTTAGCTAATTTTATTTTAATTTTTATTAATTTTAACAATTTAATTCTATAATTTTTATAATTTACGTAATTTTAACTAATTTTATTTTAATTTTTATTATTTTATCAGTTTTACTGGAAATTTTTATTTTCAATTTTAAATTTATTTATTTTGAATATTTTCCTATTCCTCTGCCTAACGTATGCACTCTGCCATATCTCCTTCGTGTGTAAATGATATCCATAACATCCCTGATTAATTTGATTATGGGCCTTTGTATGTAAATACGACCTATAATCATTCTTAATTTTTTTATATTGTCAACTATTTATTTTATTTATTATTCTATTATTTTCTAGTTGGCAGATTTTCAGAATGCGTTATTTTTCTCTTGACTGTGTTGGTGATTGCAACTTCTTGCGTTCCTTTATACGTGTTTTATTTATTTTCAATATGTTGTGTACTTTATTTTGTATTATTTGGTGTATGATCATAACTTTAATTCAACTTGGTGCGGTTTTTATGCTATGTGTTGCCGACTCATTAAAACAAGCTCTTAATTCTTAGTTCTAGCCCAACATATGGAATAATATTTTGCATTTCTAATTTCCTATAGAATTGTTTCCTCCACAATGTCTCTGCATATTTTTATAAACTCATTTTATATATCATTGGAAAGGTAATGAACTTTAAGTCTCTTTCCTTCCTCTTGAGAATTTTGAACTTTAGTCACATGTTCATTAAGAATCGCATCCTGCTTACTTAATAGCTCGATTATTCTTAAAAAAATTTACATTTGACGACTTTCCAAGTTTAAACGAATCTCCAAAAAACGCAACGCCACGTTCACCAAGAAATAAAATAACATCCAGTATCCGTCTCCATATTTTCTTCCATTTATATGTTTCATAATGAATATTTCTCATCAATAATGATTCCACTTGCGTTTCATTTTTCTCAGGAGATATAGAATTTTTCCAATTGACATTATTCTTTAAATGAGAATTTGAATTTTCATGTGTTTGAAATTTGTCATCTAATTTTCACCAACCTTTATCAGGGTTCTAACCCTTTGTGAAATTATTTTCTAATTCATTAGCAAATAAGCAGCAATCACTATAAAAATCCAATCACGAGAGGCCTTTTCTCCATTCTGAAGCGTTTTATGTAAGATATGAAGGGAAATTTGTTTGCTTTTGATGTCGATTGGAAAAATGTTTGAGGAATTATGCGCTCATCATTCAAGAATGCTTTCCTTATATTCGGATCGTTTGACTGAAGAAGAGCGATATCAAAAACCACTTTCGAAACTAAATAATGATCATTCTCTAAAATTTAGAGTCTAAATCTTTGGATGTGCCAATTTTTTCTTCTTCTGGAATTGCTAAATCTGCATGTTCTTGAACCAATGTATCAAATGAATCGCCATTGACAGATTCGTTTATGGATTTTTAAAGAATCATCGTTTTGGCTTGTTTTCTTCAAAAATGAGGTGATTTTGGTAGATTTATCGATTGCTTCTTTTCGCTTCTTCAAGCCTTTTCGTTTTCTGCACCACTCTTGTGTTTTTTCATTTAAATTTAATATTAATTAAATAGAGATAAATTTCAATTGAAAAAAATATTACATACTTTCCGATCACATTTTATGAATAAAATTGTTTAAAATTAATTTTTATCAAATTGAAGCACAGACAATGTAAACAAACTTTCATTCAGTTTAGTACTGACTGGAAATTTTCCGAAATATTTCAAGACGTTTCATTTAATTTTTTTACCAGATATTAATAAATTGTAATGAAATTTAAAATTTTCTTTCAAATTCCATATTAGTTGAGTTTAAATTAGGGGCCACAACTTTACCCAACTCGCATGAGATATAATTAATATACAAATACCTTGATTCATATTTCTAAAATAACTCTTATTATTATTCTTAATAATAATATTAATAATAATATCAATAATAATAATAATAATAATAATAATAATAATAATAATAATAATAATAATAATAATAATAATAATAATAATAATAATAATAATAATAATAATAATAATAATAATAATAATAATAATAATAATAATAATAATAATAATAATAATAATAATAATAATAATAATATTAATAATAAAAATAATAATAATATTAATATTAATAATAATAATAATAATAATAATAATAATAATAATAATAATAATAATAATAATAATAATAATAATAATAATAATAATAATAATAATAATAAAAATAATAATAATATTAATATTAATAATAATAATAATAATAATAATAATAATAATAATAATAATAATAATAATAATAATAATAATAATAATAATAATAATAATAATAATAATAATAATAATAATAATAATAATAATAATAATAATAATAATAATAATAATAATAATAATAATAATAATAATAATATTAATAATAGATTAAATAATAATTTAATAAATATTTTGCAATAAAAACTCATCTTATCTCTTTACTTTTTTAACATTTAATTTATGCTGCTATCAAGAAACCATCATTTTATATTATTATTATCCCCATTATGCAGTTACCAATTAGATATCATTAAATTTACATCAACAGACCAAAAACATTCTTATTTCAATTTTTACAATTTTTTTTCAATTTTTGCATTTTCATATTTTTATTAATAATTTATTTTATAAAGAACTTTCAATTGCCTATGAAAAATTACACAAATTAGAAAAAAAGAAATGGGAGATAGCTGATTTGGACAAAGATGATTTGTTAAATAAAACCGAATTTCTTCGCTTTTTACATCCAACAGAGTTTGAAGAAATGAAGCCAATAGTTGCCGAGGTAAATTTATAAATGCAATAATTTATGTTTAAACTGAGAATAAAACTTCAATATTTGTGTTCCTTTAAATAAAAAATCTCTATGTGGCTCTCATCAGTACTATGCAGGAGACGCGAAGATTTCTCTTTGCGCCAGGTAAGTATACAATATTGCTGATTCAACTCTATTGCATACTTTACCTTCTACACTGGAAATCACATCACTTCCAAATTAGCTAAATCACAGAAAAAAATATCTGCAAACTTATTTCTCCTGCATAGTACTGATGAGAGCCAAAAGCTCGAAACTAGTCTACTGTTGGGATTTGCACTGGGTATCACATGCTTGTAATGTTTATATTATTTTAATGTTAGACATCCGTAATATATATATATATATTACGGATGTCTAACATTAAAATAATATAAACATTACAAGCATGTGATACCCAGTGCAAATCCCAACAGTAGACTAGTTTCGAGCTTTTGGCTCTCATCAGTACTATGCAGGAGAAATAAGTTTGCAGATATATATATATATATAAATAATCAATTAATGTCTGTATGATTGTCTTTTATGAATTACTAAATCATTCATTCAATCGCCGTGAAACTTTGGGAAGTTGTTGAGTACACATCCGCGAAGGTTTCTGGTATGAAGTCGTTTGGTGTATTTTCTCTTTTCCAATTCATGAACTTCATCCAACAGTTATTCATTTCTCACTTCATCTTGAAAATGGACAGCATGTGTATTTTACAACTAAAAATGTATATGTAAGAGCATTTTCGCTACCGCAAACAACGGTAACTGCGTTCTTCTCATTGTGCACAGATGGTTTGTTTGCAAGAACGCTACTTTACTCACAAGTGACACAATACTACACATAAGATGTGTCAGCAAAAAGGTTTTAACGTCGTAGACAATACAAGTCATTTGAAGGACCCCTTAGGCCAACTGTATACAGTTCATCCAAACAATCAATAATGTTCTTACTTACTATTACTGTTGGTTAACGTACGTGGACTGAAAGCCTTCCAAGAACTGAGAACAGTAAAATGTGAAGTATGTACGACCTATCGAGAATCTTGTCAAGAATTATATCTTCCCGAAAAGATGCCAATTGGGAACCTCGCTGATGCATCGAATACTGCTCATTTGCGATGATATTGACAACGTGTTTCCCAACCAACCTCGAAGATTACATGAGCGAAAACATCCTACGTCATTTGTGAACAACGAATTCGGACATGAAATTCACCTCAAACGTGTATAATGAGGCATTGGTTTCGATTGAGGATATATGTTTGACAATCGCTAGCAATGTATCTATGCAATTTGGAATGGTTGCATCGAATCGATCTGCAAATGACACTTATGATCGCAATTTGCAATGTAAAACACACTTTCATACATTTGTTGAAAAGTATCTTCGAAAATTGGTTCCAGAACAATGCATCGTAAATGACACAATCATGCAAGCATTTAAAAATCAAAACGGCCAATTGTACTTCATAGATGCGCCCATAGGAACAGGCAAAACCTTTCTCATTTCAATCATTTTAGCAACAATACCATCAAATTAGTTGATCGACTACAAAAATATTTTGACTGAGTAAAACCTTTTCCTTTCAGTTTATAGACAAGCATTGTCCAGCTGATGTAACAGTTCTTACCCATAGGTCATTTCTAAGTATAAACTTATCACACCACTTAGGGTTCTTTTGAAGTCTTCAATCTTTTCTGATTTCCTATGGGAGATGGCTTTTACCATGGCCTTCTACCATCTCGTCTTAATGCCAATATCAAAGCTTTTAATTTAGCTTCTTTTTAGCTAACATATATCAAATTTTACACATTTTTAATTGTGATTGTATCATATAATTAAATTTTGTAAGATTTCATAGTTATCGAAACTTGAATTTTTTTACTTTCAGAATGCTCCTATAATTTATTTTATATTTATAATTATTAAATATATTTTTATTATTTAGTTTAATAAATAAATATTTTATTTTTTAAAAATATTTAATTTTTAGGAATTGCTTGATTCTATGGATAAAAATAAAGATTCATTTTTAGATATTAATGAATATTTGGGTAAAATTTATTTCTAAATTAAAATTTGTTTAAAGGTTTTTTTTTAATTTTTTTCATAAAATTTATACACAAAATAAAAGCCTTTATAAGGAATGTTTCAATTGTATTAATTATTAATTAAACTTTTAATTAAACTTTTATAGAGCGGTGCAATTCATTTAAACGGGTCCAAACTATTGTCAATAAATATATTATTAGCTACAGTGCTATTTGTATTTATTGTATAGATAGTTGAAAGCCAAATTATAATTAAATTTTATTAATTCAAAAACAATCTTCCTAAGGAAATTCTTTCAGTGTAGTAATGTATAAATAAGGAATCCACAAAACCGCATCAAACAAAAACATTAAATTGTTAATATTATTTTTAATTTATCACTTAAATCAATTAACTAAATTTCATTCTCAAATAATTTTATAATTTCCTATAAAAATCAATTTAATAATATAAATGAAATTCAACAATTTTTTCAAAAAACTTTGCTATTTCCATTTTCTCCTAAAAAAATTTTGTCAAGAAATCAAAATCTTTAATAACATAAAATTTGTAAATTTAATTTTAATACTTATAATCTAGCCGAAATATTTTCTGATATGAAGAAAATTGACAGAAAACTTATTGATGATGAAAATTCAACTTTTCAAAATGAATTAGATATAAATAAAGATGGAGTTTTAGATGCTCAAGAAGTTCAAAGATGGCAGCTTCCAGACAGTTATAATAAAATTGAAGAAGAAGTCAGGCATATTATGAAACTAGTAGATACGGATCGTGTAAATTATTATTATTATTATTATAATAATAATAATAATTATTATTATTATTATTATTATTATTATTATTATTATTATTATTATTATTATTATTATTATTATTATTATTATTAATAATAATAATAATTTTTTAGAATGAATTGTTAAGCAAAACAGAAATGTTGAACAATTACAATATATTTTTAAAAAGTAAAAAGTCTGAGGAACAAAAGTCAACAGTGGGGCATGAAGAACTTTAGCATAAAGTTCATTTTCTATCTTGACATGTTTTATGGAATTATCAAATAATTATTATTAGTTGTTATTTTTCACGTTTTCATTAATTTAAATTGTTTATTCCTATTTATATTATCATTGCTTTTTAATACATTTCTTAAATTTGGATAATTTAAGGAAAAGTTTCTCAGTTTATTTTTTAAATGAAGGTTTTTATTGAAATATTATTTTTATTTATTATGTTACAAATGCGTGGTTTATTTTATTTTATTAAATAACTAATTTTTGTTTTACAAAATCGTAGTGATTTTAAATATATTATTTATTAAAATTATTAAATATATTATTTATTTTATTAAAATTGACTTCACAATGAAAAGATAACGTAAATATGTAATTATTTAAACAGCTAAATGTACAAAACTACTCAAAAAACAAATATTAATTAAAAAATTTTATTTTTAATTAGTTTTGATTTAAATATACATTTTCTTTGTTTTTTAAACTACTATTGATTTACAGAACTATTTTGAAGCCCTTTTATTCGGCACCCCAATAAAAGACTATAAAAGCGACAATTATATAAAACTTAGGTATTTAATTATATTATTTGTAAAAATCAAACCATGGTAATGATAACGATTTATTAATAATATATTAATACACCAAAGTGCAATTAATAAAGTTCTTTACGACAGCGCCTTCCAAAGTGGTGGTCCGCACTGCTCGCCAAGAAACTGGTTTTAAAATAGTTAGCCTAATATAAGATTGGCCAAGCTTGGATTTATATATATTTCATGACATATTTAAGGTCACCTAAAAAAAATTAATAAAATTTGCACCAGTTCCTAGTACAATAATAAAATTCCTGCTGGTCCGCCAAACCGCCAACTTTTGAGCCGAATAATAAAATTTACGATTAATTGTTGAACTAGATCAAAGAATGAAAAAATTTCCTTTAATACACCTGAATAGTCGTGGTAACCTGTTATGGTCTAGAGGAAAAGCAATTGAGCCAATTGAAGATAAAGTTACTCGGCGTAAATTGTTTTCTATTTGTAGGAAGTTTATTGGGCATTATCCTGTCGCGAAGTGGCTCACAGTGGCTTGTAGTTTTATCAAGGGAATTGCGGATGGTAGAAATTTGGATGATCTTCTGGGAGTAGAGTGCGAATCGAGATTGACTGAAGTGATGAGTCTCATGGAACTGGACAATCCAGTTAAAGGAACCTAGTCTGTAGACATCAGGGATCACTGTACTTTATGGTGCGATGCTAGGAGTTTAGAGCTGGATGTGATGACCATTCACTGAACTCGATACAGTTCTTAAAAGCGTAAACTTAGCAATCAAATGGGACCTTAAAAGAATCGAACTGATGGTGGACTCTGTCAGGGTGGTACGCCGTTTGAGAATAGTTCTTAACAATGAATGCAGGATTCGTGTCTATAGGATTTCAGAGACTCTAATGAGATGTTGCTTGGGAATATTAAAAAAAATGACCGAAAATGACAGAATTTCTATTTATGTAAAATTGGTAAAGTTATCGGAAAAACCGAGCAGATCTACTGACTCTCGTTCCAAATAGTTTGTTGAAGTTTAGAGCGTCTTTTGGCTGTGTGTGCTTTTCGTCAGAACAGGTAAAGAACTATCACAGCAAAAACATCATTTTGGACAGAAAAATCTATTTATGTCGTTCAGTTGGAAAACCCAGATACTCCCGAAATGTCATAGAATGTGAATGCAAATCTATCGATCCATCTTTATTTTATATTATTTTATTTTAAATGAAAAATTCACATTTTTCAGATCCAATTTTATTTTTCGTTTAACGCGTTGAAAGGGTTCCGTTTGTCCCCGATAATTTGTGCTTTTATTTCAAATAGGTTTGTATATTTTTTCGATATATAAATAAATTATGTTTCATGTTAAACCTAAATTTAGGGTAAGTAGACCGTAGTTTATGAGCGTTGATGTAAAGGATCTTATTTATAGCTAATTTTGTTAATCACACACACACACACACCTAAACCTCGATTTGCATCGTTTTCGAATTGTGTCGTTAATAAATTTTCGTTATTTCAAAGTTCCGTCCTTAAAATTTCAATTTGCATTGTTAAATTTTAATAATTTTTAAAGATGTAAAATTTTCAGGAACCGCAAATAAAATTTATTTTGACCAAACAAAAAAGATTAATCACGCAACAATGCGTAACAATGTGAGGTCTTTAAGTTTAAAATGGATTAAAGGATTAAAAAAATTATCAAATGTAAAAATTATAATTTTTATGAATTTAGCGAACTTTTGTTTTAATTTAATAATTTTTTAAGTTTTTTTATTTAATGTACTGTTTTAATTTATAATGAATTAAAGTTTTTTTGTTGATATTTTTATTTACACCAATCCCTCGATTTACACGGTAGATACGTTCCAAGAAACTAACGCCCAAATCGAAACCGCGTAAATAGAGACTTCAAATTCATACAAAATGATAGATAGGTTCCAGAAAATAAAAATCTGCATAAATCAAGACTTCGAGTTCATATAAAGTAAGGGGATAGGTTCCAGAAACTCGCGTAAAACGAGGAATAAAAAAATACAATTTTATTTAGAAATAGATTTAAAAAATCGACATTTAAATTTTAAATTGTAAAAGTTATAGCATGTTCATATTTAAAAGGTATATTAAAAGGAATAATTGTAATTTAATTATTCCGCCTCCTCACTACTATATTCTAATTCAACCAATTTTTTCTTTTTGCTTGGCTCGAAATCGCTACTATCATCGGATTCAAATCCAGCAGCGAGTTCTTCTCGTCTTATTAAATAGTCTGTAACCAATTTTTGTGTTTTGTTTTTTTAAAATCTTTGTAAATTTCACTGTATTGCGCGCAAAGGCTTTGAATGCCTCGCTGAAATTTAACAGCACGGTCAATATCGGGATCAGTGGCCAAAACCTTTTATTCTAAGTTACTGGCCAAATGTAAAAAGTCAGAAATGTCTTTACACGTAATTTTATTTGGTTTATTAGTAATATCAATCTCATCGTTACTTTCAACAGTTCTCTTGTTCGTTTCTTGACTCTATATAAATCAATTCTTCTTCATCTATTTCCTTTTCTATAAACAATTCATCGATCTCACTAAATTCTAACTTTTCAAACCCTTGTCCTAACCCTTGTTACATTTAAAATGTTATATTAAAATGTCGTTAAATGTTTCATTCCTTACTGAAATTGTATGATTAGGTTCAACTACTTCTGGCCATATAGCTCTCCTACAAGCATTTAAGGTTGACGCTTTAATTTCTTTAATTGCTAATCCTATATATTTCACACAATTTAA
>CAUHTR010005893.1:0-23888 GCA_959609185.1 Schmidtea polychroa | reverse complement strand
ATATCGATTACGTAATAATGACCGATAACGTAATACACACACTGTTGCTAACTGACCAATCGTGTGGCTATTATGTAATATAAAGGCCAGTTGCTAACTGCTCTCACGCCTGACCTTTACGTAATAAAATCATTGTCACTAACTGACCACTCACGTGGCCATTACGTCATATACACTTTGTTACTAACTGACCACTCGCGTGCCCATTACGTTATATACAAACCTGTTGCTAACTGAACACTTATTGATGACTCAATATAATGCCCATGGTAACTGTGTCGTCATACATAGTGGTCACTGGTTGCTAACTGTAACCACACACACACATCTAGAACACTGGTGGTCTATATAAGGATCCAGTACTATTGACTACTATATGTGAGGATCCATTACTATTCATACAACAACACACACACATCGACTACTAGTACTAGTCTATTTGAGGATCCAGTACTATTCATACAACACACACACACACATCGACTACTAATCTATGTGAACATCCAGTACTATTCATACAACCGAGTACGACCAATGTCAAAATAGAACCTAGACCACAACCACAACCACAACCACAACCACAACTACGACCACGACAACGACAGCGACTACTACTACTACTACTACTACTACTACTAATAGTTTCTATGTATTATAAATGGATCATTTTCCTTGTTTTATACATTTCATAACGTTTGCATACCTTATATTAAAAATGGTCAATAGATGAAATTTTTCTATTGTTATTTAAAGGGTACAACACAAAATAATTAATGAAATCACAAAGTATAATAAAATAAATTCCCAAATCGTCTGAAAATTAATATCAATTATTATTTAATGATTGTTTACTGCATTTTATGCCAGTAGGTGAGAAAATACTATGAACCTTTAAGTAAAAATAATTAACCAATTTTTATGAAAATTTCAATTTATAGCAAATAAAGCACGCTGATTCGATCTATATAAAAAATAACATGTAAAAATTAATTTTTGAAAAAAGTCGCCCATACTTGGAATTGAACCTCATACCTAACTTCAAAACAAAAAAATCAAAAAGTAAATTCCCACTTAGCCATCAGTCCCACAAAATAATAATAATAATAATAATAATAATAATAATAATAATAATAATAATAATAATAATAATAATAATAATAATAATAATAATATTAATAATAATAATAATAATAATAATAATAATAATAATAATAATAATAATAATAATAATAATAATAATAATAATAATAATAATTTATATCAATCAAAACACGATTACTTATAAAAATTACTTTTGAAGCAATCAGATTTCAATTAACTTCTACTAATAAAAATAATAGTGAATTAGGGTTATATTTTGTAAATAAGTAAATGAAAAGGGTAAATTTTAAAACTAACTAATAAATTTTGAAAGAGAATGAGAATTGATAGTAATAATTAAATTAAAGTAAATTATGGGCCTAAATTTTTAATTAAAGTAATAATTTTTATTCTATTATATAAAAAAGTTTGAATGATAGTCAGGTTTTGAGAAATGAAAATTTTAATGGAATAATTTTTAAAGATAATTTAGATGCAAATTTTACAAATAATAATATAATAATATTAATAATAATAATAATAATAATAATAATAATAATAATAATAATAATAATATAATAATAATAATAATAATAATAATAATAATAATAATAATCATAATAAAATATTAATAAAAATAATAATAAAAATAATAAATAATAATAGAAAAATAATAGAATAATAATAGAAAAATTTCATCTATTGACCATTTTAATATAAGGTATGCAAACGTTATGAAATGTATAAAACAAGGAAAATGATCCATTTATAATACATAGAAACTATTAGTAGTAGTAGTAGTAGTAGTAGTAGTAGTAGTAGTAGTAGTTGTGGTTGTGGTTGTGGTTGTGGTTGTGGTTGTAGTTGTAGTTGTGGTTGTGGTTGTGGTTGTGGTTGTGGTTGTGGTTGTGGTTGTGGTTGTGGTTGTGGTTGTGGTTGTGGTTGTGGTTGTGGTTGTGGTTGTGGTTGTGGTTGTGGTTGTGGTTGTGGTTGTATTTTGGCATTGGTCGTACTCGGTTGTATGAATAGTACTGGATGTTCACATAGATTAGTAGTCAATGTGTTGTGTGTTATTGTATGATTAGTAATGGATCCTCACATAGAGTAGTCAATAGTAGTCGATGTGTGTGTGTGTGTGCTGTATGAATAGTACTGGATACTCACATAGACTAGTACTAGTAGTCGATGTGTGTGTGTGTGTTGTTGTTGTATGAATAGTAATGGATCCTCACATATAGTAGTCAATAGTACTGGATCCTTATATAGACCACCAGTGTTCTAGATATGTGTGTGTGGTTACAGTTAGCAACCAGTGACCACTATGTATGACGACACAGTTACCATGGGCATTATATTGAGTCATCAATAAGTGTTTGTATATGACGTAATGAGCACGCGAGTGGTCAGTTAGTAACAAAGTGTATATGACGTAATGGCCACGTGACTGGTCAGTTAGTAAAAATGTGTTTATTACGTAAAGGTCAGGCGCGAGAGTAGTTAGGAACCGACCTTTATATTACGTAATAGCCACGCGATTGGTCAGTTACCAACAGTGTGTGTATTATGTAATCGGTCATTATTACGTAATCGACATACCCTCCCACATTGTCTCTGACGGGCTCACATCCTTCTACTGAATTTTCTTTTAAAGATCTATTTCTTAGTTGTTGGTTGTAAGTACTTGGTTGTTAATATCCGGTTGATAGCGTTTAGTTGTAGATGTTGACAAGAAGATCGTGTATGTGTTGAAGAATATTTTATATTTAATTGTTATTATTTTTATGTGTTGCTAGTTGGTTATAAGTAATTGGTATCTAGTTGTAAGTACTTGGTAGCAGGTATCTAGTTGTAGGTATCTGGTTATTAGTACCTAGTTGTTAGTACATGGTACATAGTTGTAAGTATTTGGTTGATAGTACTTGGTATCTTGTTATAAATACTTGTTCCTAAGTTACTGGATGATGATAATAAGTCATTGGTGTCTAGTTATTAGTATTTAATGTTAGTACATAGTTGTAAGTATTTCGTTGATATTACTTGATATTTTGTCGTAAATACTTTTTCCTAAGTTACTGGATGATGATAATAGGTTGTTGGTGCTTATACCTGGTATCTTGTACTTGGTAGCTGATTGGTAGCTACTAGGTGGTACTTTGTTGTTAGTATTTGTTAGTATCTTATACTTGGTACGTTGTTGTTAACTGATTATTCTTATCTAGTTAATGGGTATGTGAGGGTTGAGTGTGACAAATACCCTTACGACCAATACACTTACGATCAATACCCACAGGGGGGTCAAAATATCTTGTCGGATAAACTCAGACTATATATAAATAGAATTAATAAAAACTATTTATTGAATAAGCATGCAATTTTTACTTTGCAATAATAAGTCAGTAGTAATCAAATAAAAGAAGAATGTTTTGCGGGGAAAAATAGAACTTTATAGTATTTCGTTGTCATTTTAAAATATTAAAAATTATATTCAATTCCATGAGGTGTTTTTAACGACTTGAGTTGAAAATTATTCTCATTCATATTTGACGCAATTCATCATTTTTGTTAAATTTAGACATTTTACTGAGAAAAAGTTTTTCTACTGATTGTAATTAAAAGAATATTTTGTTAGTACTTGGTATCTAGTTGTAAGTACCTAGTTGTTGGTAAATGATTGTAAGTATCTGGTTCTTAGTATTTGGTTGTTTGGTATCTAGCTGTTTGTTAGAAGTACATAGTTGTAAGTATTTGGTTGTAAGTATCTGATTGACCTTTTAAATTTTAACTTAAACATATTTGATTGTAATGATTTACAAACAAATAATGTTTTCCGACAGCCCTTGGACCAATAATTTGATATACTGCATCATTTCTTAATTCCATTTTAATTAATTTAATCTAATAATATAATTTATATTTGTTTTAATTAATTGTTATACATGAATAAAAAATATTCAAATATAATTACATTATTAATGCTTAGCAATATAAAATATTATTATTTTTATTATTATTTTTATTAATATTTTATTATTATTATTATTATTATTATTATTATTATTATTATTATTTTTATTATTATTATTATTATTATTATTATTATTATTATTATTATTATTATTATTATTATTATTATTATTATTATTATTATTATAATTGACAAGGATTGACAAGGACTATCGTATAGTCGAAAATTCTTTCATTAAATACATTATTTGCAGCAAAAGGCTTAAATTATCATTTTATTGTTTTAAATAATAAATGCTGCTACCAAGCAATCATCATTTTATACTATTATTATTATTATTATTTTGTGGGACTGATGGCTAAGTGGGAATTTACTTTTTGATTTTTTTGTTTTGAAGTTAGGTATGAGGTTCAATTCCAAGTATGGGCGACTTTTTTCAAAAATTAATTTTTACATGTTATTTTTTATATAGATCGAATCAGCGTGCTTTATTTGCTATAAATTGAAATTTTCATAAAAATTGGTTAATTATTTTTACTTAAAGGTTCATAGTATTTTCTCACCTACTGGCATAAAATGCAGTAAACAATCATTAAATAATAATTGATATTAATTTTCAGACCATTTGGGGATTTATTTTATTATACTTTGTGATTTCATTAATTATTTTGTGTTGTACCCTTTAAATAATAATAGAAAAATTTCATCTATTGACCATTTTTAAGGTATGCAAACGTTATGAAATGTATAAAACAAGGAAAATGATCCATTTATAATACATAGAAACTATTAGTAGTAGTAGTAGTAGTAGTAGTAGTAGTAGTAGTAGTAGTAGTAGCTGTCGCTGTCGTTGTCGTAGTTGTGGTCGTGGTTGTTGTCGTAGTCGTGGTCGTGGTTGTTGTTGTGGTTGTGGTTGTGGTTGTGGTTGTGGTTGTGGTTGTGGTTGTGGTCGTGGTCGTGGTTGTATTTTGGCATTGGTCGTACTCGGTTGTATGAATAGTACTGGATGTTCACATAGATTAGTAGTCGATGTGTTGTGTGTTATTGTATGATTAGTAATGGATCCTCACATAGAGTAGTCAATAGTAGTCGATGTGTGTGTGTGTGTGTGTGTTGTTGTTGTATGAATAGTAATGGATCCTCACATATAGTAGTCAATAGTACTGGATCCTTATATAGACCACCAGTGTTCTAGATGTGTGTGTGTGGTTACAGTTAGCAACCAGTGACCACTATGTATGACGACACAGTTACCATGGGCATTATATTGAGTCACCAATAAGTGTTCAGTTAGCAATAGGTTTGTATATGACGTAATGTGTTTATTACGTAAAGGTCAGGCTTGAGATCAGTTAGCAACTGACCTTTATATTACGTAATAGCCACGCGATTTGGCAGTTAGCAACAGTGATAATAATAATAATAATAATAATAATAATAATAATAATAATAATAATATAATAATAATAATAATAATAATAATAATAATAATAATAATAATAATAAAAATAAAATAATAATAATAATAATAATAATAATAATAATAATAATTTTGATAATAATAATAATAAAATAATAATAATAATAATAATAATAATATAATAATAATAATATAATAATAATAATAATAATAATAACAATAATAATAATAATAATAAAATAATAATAATAATAATAATAATAATAATAATAAATAATAATAATAATAATAATAATAATAATAATAATAATAATAATAATAATAATAATAATAAAAATAAAATAATAATAATAATAATAATAATAATAATAATAATTTGATAATAATAATAATAAAATAATAATAATAATAATAATAATAATAATAATAATAATATAATAATAATAATATAATAATAATAATAATAATAATAATAATAATAATAATAATAATAATAATAATAATAATAACAATAATAATAATAATAATAAAATAATAATAATAATAATAATAATAATAATAATAATAATAATAATAATATAATAATAATAATATAATAATAATAATAATAATAATAATAATAAAAATAAAATAATAATAATAATAATAATAATAATAATTTTGATAATAATAATAATAAATAATAATAATAATAATAATAATAATAATAATAATAATAATAATATAATAATAATAATATAATAATAATAATAATAATAATAATAATAATAATAATAATAATAATAATAATAATAATAATAATAACAATAATAATAATAATAATAAAATAATAATAATAATAATAATAATAATAATAATAATAATAATAATAATAATAATAATAATAATAATAATAATAATAATAATAAAATCTAAATACATAAATCTGTATGTATGCACGCGGATGAGTGATTATGGAAAAAGGCTTAATTAAAATCATCAAATAATAAATTTTATCATAACTTTTAAAT
This sequence comes from Schmidtea polychroa, assembly GCA_959609185.1. Classification (NCBI taxonomy): domain Eukaryota; kingdom Metazoa; phylum Platyhelminthes; order Tricladida; family Dugesiidae; genus Schmidtea; species Schmidtea polychroa. The sequence continues at coordinate 17,413 of CAUHTR010005893.1, read as the reverse complement.
TTGATCCACAACATTGCACTTTATTTTAATGTTATCTGAAAATCGACTTTTCTCTATCGAATGATTCATAATTAATCTAATTTGAACTATTAATTCTTTTTTAACTGTAATCTACTATATAATAATTTCCTATGTAAATAAATTTGAATTAAAGCACATATTGAATCTTTCTATTCGAACGTACAAATCTACCGATAATTATGTATTTGGATTGATAACATGATTCGGTCATTTTTGACGGGTTATCGCTAGTTTATAATAATATATAATAAAATTAATTATTTAATAATAAAAATAGATCAATAATAATAATTAATAAAAATAATACTCAAAATAAATAATAATAATAATAAAATTAAAATTTCACTCACGTCACAGGATATAATACTAATCTAAACATTCTACAAATAAAAAATTAATGAAGGATTTGAGAAAGTAATGTAATCACTCATTGTTAGGAATATTGTCCACTTTAGAAATAATATCATCTATCCATTGAGAAAAGGCTGTGCAGAATAGATACTGGCAATTTACGAATCCCAGTGGAATATTAGACAAATCAAATTCCAATAAATCAGCCGGTAAACGGTTTATTAAATCGTCCGGAGATGAAATGGGTTTTCTATTAATAATTTTTAACTTAGTCTATGAAACAATTACAAATTAACATCAAATGACTAGCGAATTGGTTTAAAAGATTATCTTGAACTAGTAATCGATTAGATATTTTTAAATTAGAAAAATAAGATATGAAACGTTTCACTGTGTGCTCATCGTGAAGATACGAACATTTAGCAAACATATCATTAGGAGAGTCCTCACATCTATTGACATAAATTGAGGTATAATATTCATTAGGAAATAATTCTAAAATAACATCATTATTAATTTATTTTTGGTAACTTCAATCAAAAATTCATCATTGGAAATTTCTTTGTCCTCAACATTCCACATATTTATAATATTAGGAATTATCTTGTCTAGTGTTGATCTCAATTTCGATATAGGATCATATTCTTTCATTATCAGATGAATAAATTCAGGTGTGTGCCTATCTATAAATATCTCAAATACCATTTCATCTCTGTAATCTGTACTAAATTCCTTCACACTTACAACAAAATACTTACGTTTTCAGATAGTTATGGATTTTACCTACCCATATCTTATCATTAGCACAAATTTTATAAAATTTAAAAGATTTTTTATCATTTAAAATGATATTTTGATAAAACAAATAAGTTGATTCTTGTAGTAATTTCATCTTTGGGATTTTATGAAAATTTAACTTGATTTTTTCTACAGACTGAAGCTCATCAATTTTCATAGTTTTTTCTTTTGAAATATCATCAAAGTAAAACTTTATTTTCATTTTAAAATTAAAAATTATTTGTTAAAGTGAAAGGCCTTAAAATTTGAATTCATATTATAATAAACGTAGATTTTGATTTTGCAATTTCTTAAAAATAATTTATAATTAGAAAAATTCAGAGTATATATTTAAACAAAACTAACCTTATAATTTATTACTTTTAAGAATTCATCCTTTACTTTACATATTCAGATATTTTATATAATTTTATTTTATTACTTATAAAGAATAAATTAATTTCCTAATTAATTTTTAAAAGGCTAAAACTAATTTGCACACAATATTACTAATATAAACACTANAACTAATTTGCACACAATATTACTAATATAAACACTATATTACTAATTACATTTAATTATACACACTAAATTACTAATCTACACACTATAAAAACACAAATACAAAAAAGAAAATAAAAAGAAAAACCAAAAAACTTTACTTAAATAACGTATTGACATTATTTTCTTCAGAGCCGAATTTTTTGAAATTTTAGCAGTTGGTCTTCCTTTTCGTTTTCTCCTCTTAACAACCGAACAACAAATGATATACAACTTATCAATACTTTTCAGAAAATTACAGATATGATTACATCTTCTATTTTTAACGAAACTAAAATACGAGCACTGCATATCCAAATCGCCAGTTATTAACTTATTAGCTACAATTAATATATATTTAAATATAAAATCTCTCAAATCCCTTAATTTCTCACAATCCAAATTCAAGTATTGTGAGCACAGTAAGTCAATTTCACTGGAATCCAATGAATATTTAGAGACTATTACGACATTTTTATTACCGATTTCACACAAAAATTGAAACTGAAACTGAATATCCTCACACAACTCGAACGTATCGTATAGCGGTTTGTTTAAGCATATTAAGTTCTTCTGATTTGACAATTAAACTACAAATTTTGATGAAATTCGTTATTGAAGGCGTTTTGTGTTTAACATACCATTATTTTTATTGTGCGATCAGATCTTTCAAGAGCACTGTTTGTACTAGGAGAAAGAGCGCATATGGTTAATTCCAATGTGCATTTTTACAAAATATCGGTATTTAAATGCTGCTAAAAAATCACGAACATCATCAATTTCGTTCCACATTTTGAAAAGTAACGAAACTCTTATAATCAAAAACCTCACATCGAAAATACCCTGAAGAAATGCAATATCCTCATCATTTTTCAACATCATTTTATGGCAAAGTTTCTTGTATGTTTTTACTTGTATGGAACCAGCAATTAATACGTTTTTATAGTGCCGTCATATTTTTCAATAGCATTTGATATTTACTCAGCATTATCCGCAACTATTGTCCTTTGCTGGAATTCATTAATTTTGTCATATTCATTCATGTTTTCGATATTCTTTATTCTTTCCCCTTCTTTTCATTTTAGCGGTCTTTTTTGTATAAATGGTTAATCGAATTTAATATAAATGTATAATTCGCTGTATTTTCGACTTCAATCACAGATAAACTTACCAGGAACGAACTATTCAACAAGTCCGTAAATCCTGTCACAACAACAGGAAATCCCACATTTATGAATTTGTAGGTTCCATCAATGCCCCAATATGAATTGCAGTTTGTGAATTGATAGCCCGTTATATTGCTTGTTCTTGTAACCCTTTTTTATCGCATATGAATCTATTTTCACTTTACCGATTTCCTTAGATGCCCTTACAAAATTGTACAATTATTTGATTACTTCAAAATAGCAGTATCACAAATCTTCGAAACGTATGGAGAAAACTATCTGCTTCCAAATTGTAAGACATTTCCAAATGAACAGAATGAGGTCTTGGTCTTAAGTGTTGTTAAAATTTCATAATTTTGGTTTGACCGTATAGATATATTTTGTTTTGATAGATTTATTGATTATTGATTTTGTCACAAACTCTACATACAAGCACCCCAACAATTCCAAAACAAGTTTTAAAGGTGATTCTGCTTGGTTCTCACAAATTTCTTATAACACACAAACATAATAGCGCATTACACTAAACAATAATAATAATATCCTATATAGACACGTTCTCATCAAATATTGTTAATTTAAAATTCTTTTCATTCGTTTTGTATTATAATTAAGATTATAATATGTTTTAGCTTTAAAAGATTATTTGAAATATCGTTCAATAAAATATTAATGAGTTATATTAATTTAATTACAAAAAATAGTAACTTGTAACAATTTGAGTTAATAAATGTGTTACAAAATACATACAATTATGTAATTACAGTTTAATTGGACACTGGAAGCTTATTTCGGTAATACAAAATGATTCTAAGTTAAGTGTAAGTTTTCGAACAAGTTTGTGGCAAATTTTTTAATTTTTTAACTAAATGTCTGTACACGTGTAATTTTAAGAAAAACTCGTATCTTTTCCTGGAAAATTGTTCATTGGTTATGTAAGTGGGCACATTGGCTTTTGTGACACAACATTTGGTATGCACAGGGTCATACGCGAGTGAATGTGTTGGGAATAAAATTTACTGCGCGCGACTACTAGTGTAATTATATTGATATTTGACAGCCTAATTGTCCACACGCCTTGTCAAACTCTTCTTTTGAAATTGTGAAACTTATTTACTATTTACTAACTGACTATTTACTAGGAGAAAAGATTACGCTGATTGGAAGAATAAACGTGAAATTCCATCAGAATTTCTTCCTCCAAAAAATAAAGAAGTTCGAACCAGTTTATTTGGATTCCAAAAAGATAAAATGATCTTACGAGCCTCAAAAAATGCTGTGATTGTATTATTGTCAACATTACATGACACAAATTATATAGTTCCCATAACTAAAATACCACTAATTATTATATATTATAATCCAACGTTAGCTGGTGTTGGCACAGTTGACAAAATTTGCTCGATATTTTCTGTTTCCAGAATAACTTGACGATGGCCATGTGTAGATTTTTATAGCCATATGAATATAGGGGGAATAGATTCCAAGATTTGTTGAGGATACCTAAATGACAAATTATAAATAAATATGTTGGGTTTTGGATTATTTCAAGTCGGTTCTCTCTGACTCCTGTGTTCTTTAAATCAAAACAATGAACGACCCAACGTATATTGAAACAACAGGTTCACAATTTATTATCACGCTACAATTACTGATCAAAGTTTTATACGATTCTCTGCTCGGCGTTGATGCTTTGCAAACAAATAATATTCACCTTTTAATCCTTTAGATTCTCTTTGACTCTCGTTTTCCTCGGTTTTTGTTTGGTTTGATTCCTTTTTCACCTTTCCGTACTCTTAATTCTATTTCTTCTTTTCCCTACTTTCCCTAATTCGTTTACCAACTTTTCCTACAGTCTGATTCTTCGAACCCTAGCTGAGGCAAAATGCCGATTTTCTCTGATTTCCCCTTTGCTTATATACTCCTCGAAATCAGGATGACAAATGGTTATTGCCGAGCCAATCTTTCGTTTGACATTTGCTCCTACGTATTTGCTTAGGCTGTCATCCATAATGGTCCAACGAATCCAGATAATTAATAGCCCTTCCGGTCTTCCTACGCGCGCTATCTTCTCCTTGCTCTTTTTCCATTAATCATTGTGTCAAGCTAATGGGCCCAAATCTTCCTCCTGTTTGCTTTTCTTCTTGTTTACCCAGCTCGGGTTTCCTTTATCTCTCGGGTTCTCCATTGGCTCGGGTTTCCCATTAGCTCGGGTTTTCCATTAGCCAATTAATTAATTAATTAATTAACGTTTTCTGTTTTCATACATTTGAATGTTTTTCGACCCTTCCTAACAATTTTCTGATAAATCCCTAATCATCATCTTGTTGACCATTAGCTAATCTATACCTGTCCCGTTTTTCCCATTCGATTTCGATGATTTTTCATTTTATTGATTTTTCTCGGATTTCCGGATTCTTGCCTTTCGTAATTGCTTTTGGCATTTTCTAATACTGTTTCCATCACACTTTCCTTTGCTATTGATTCTGTGCACGATCCCGCTTTTATATTTGTCTTTTTTCTTCGCTTACTTTCTATTTGAATTATTATCCTAAATTTCATTTAAATTTTAATTTTAATTTACAGACCTCAACAAATAAATAAAATTATTTGGGGAAGATCGTCATGACAAACGGGACGATCTAGGGGAACTCAGAAAAGAAAACGGGACAAAAAGAAATGAGAAATGAGAAAGAGGATGGAAACAAAAGAAATCAAACATGAAAATAAAAACCAAAGTCATTACTAATTAATTAGTACAAAAAGGAAAAGGAATTTCGAAATCGGGAAAATAGAAAAACAACAATATTCTTATCTTGACAGCTTGTCAGAGATAAGGGAAACTAAACAAAAACAGGCCGGAACCGCAAAAAGGAAAAATTAGAAAATATTGCGACAGCTATCAAAGATAACTCGATGGCAGGGAAAACTGGGAAATCATGTCGGAGAGAAAATGGTGGAATTGAAGATAAACTGAAGTGCCACAAATTAACGAAAGGAGGTGGCGCAGCAGAAGCAGGGAGAAAAATATAGAGAGGAAAATTTAGAAAATTAAGAGAACGTGGAAGAATTGTATTAGCGAACAGTTTGTAGAAACCATTGAGATAAAAAATTGGAAGAAATATTTGAATAAAATTGAAAGAGAGATAATGAAAATCAGTAAAGAGTTTATTCAGTTGATAATAGAGTAAAGTTAGGCGAGTAAAGCCAAGCCAAAATCAGAGAACAACCAGTTAAAATTACCAATTATTACACTCCTCAGTTGAGAGAGATATGTCAAATCAAAGTTATACGAGTGTGCCATTACTCACCATAGTGTTGTAATAAGCACGGTATAATAGTAGCTTGTTGAGTCAATTGTATCACTGTGAAAATATTTGGGATATTCAATAAAGTTTCCAGTGTTAATTGCTATTTTTGGGTCAGTCAAAGACACGCTTGGAGTCAGAGTAAGAATTCTAATATTATCACCAACTCAATAACCAAACATATTTTATATTCCTTTGCTAATCAGTCAGACAGAAAATAGCACAGAAGGTTATTTTTGAAAAATTTACTTTTACTTTACTCACTCACACAAACTTATTAGAAAAATTTATTATCTGCTGCGTAATAGTCAAAAAAGAGTTCAGTTGTTTATCTAAAATGATTAAACAATACTTAAGGAAAGTGAAAATTTTAAATAAAAAACGAGAAATCAACATTACAAGTTAAGAAAAAATAAATTAAAATAAAATAAAACGATAAATTGAGAAAATAAAATGAAAAAATATAATAAGAAACGAAAAACCATAAAAACAAGATGAGTATTAAATTAAAATTATAAGTGAAAAACGCATAGAAAAATATGAACGCGAAAAAAAAACTTCACTTTTTATATGTTTGAATGTTTTTATGAGCCACGAAAATCTTGCGTCGGCAAATTAACCAACTTCCCGTGATCGGACAGACCTGAAATTCGGCAGATAGATTCGTCCTGAAGAACAATGCATTCTTTCAAAATTTCAGATCAATCGAAGGTACTATAAATATTATTTTTGAAAATTTTCAATTTTATTATTATTTTTAAAATTTCTTTCAAAATATTAATAAAATGTTCCTTTCAAAGTAATTTCTTAACTAGATGACTTTGCGAATGAGATATAGAGAGAATTTTAAAAACTATATTTTGGCGGTTAATTTTTACATTTAATTTTAATAAATTATGCATTATATAAGAAGTCATACAATATATATATATATATATATATATATATATATATATATATATATATATATATATATATATATATATATATATATATATATATATATATATATATATATATATATATATATATTACTAGAATCATTACCAAGCTCTGATTGGGTTCTAATTTCGTTATATATAATAGTGTATTCACTGTAAAAGGACGGTAATTTACTTTGCTATATTCATTTATAAAATATCGAAAATAAAATAAAGGTGAATTAGGATATATAGAGCACCAAAGTTTTGCAAAGTATGGAATTTTACTAACAAAAGTGATGGAAATTTAATCTTTTTATTATTTGCCTAGTAACCAAAAATATATTATATATTCGAAATATTTATATTAGACTGTCAAGTGGTTCGGTGCCTACTTTAAACTACAGGTCCTGCAATTTAGCTAAAGCTTATAGCTACAATAAATACCAATAATAAATAAAGAACTTGCTAACCTGTTCTGCAAACGTGGCGTTTGAAAATCGAAAATGAAATACTGTTAAAGACATTTCATATCGTGCATTACAATTAGAAAGGGTACAGATAATAAAATACTGAAAGAAAGATTCTAGAACAGTCTCAACAATTAATATATTTCAAGGATCAAATAAACAAAGTGCTTTAGAGTTTTCAAAGAATATTGACAAAGTTGTGTATTTGTATGTAAATGAACAATAATTAACGGAAATAAAGAAGCCATTTAAAACAAGTTTATTTTTAAAATTATTTGGACAATTAATAAAATCATTTGTCTAAAATTTTTGTAGACAGCATGCACACAGAAATGCAGTAAGTGATGGTGTGTTTCAAGTTAATTTTCTGCCCTTTCACTACGTCAATCGATCACAAACATACATGACGGTTAGCGAAACACCAATGCTTAGTACAATTTGTGAATGGCTACGATGTCTAAATTGTCATTTAACAAAATTTTATGAATTTTTAAGCATTTTCCTGAATCCCAAAGTTTAAGTAAGTTATTTTAGTTTTATAATAAAAATATTTTTAATTAACAAGCTAAGACATCTAATTTAGTTTAATAATATTTCTAATTATAAAATTTAATATATTTCTTTTATGAATAAGGTTATTTTGAAGTAAAAATGAGTTACGATGAATTTGATGGATGCTATGGTGACTACGATGATGGTTATGGCTATGATGATTTTGACGATGTATATGACGATGATCTCTTCGACAGTAGATATGACTACATTGATAACGACGTTGACGATTACTGTGAACATGATGACTACAACGATTTTGACAATATATATGATGATGATCACTTTGACTATCGATATAACGACTTTGATGATTTAGAGGGTTACTGCAACCAATTTAGCAAAGTTCATATAACTCCAGGCCTTCAAACTATAAATTCCAAAAAAAAAGAAACAGAAAACAGTAAGTTTCAGAATCTTTTATCTATTAGATTTGACAATATAATAATAATAAATGATAAAATTAATCGTTTTGCTTGTAGCTTCAGTAAAGATTCAAGGAAAAATTATTGAACGAACATCAAAAGAAATTATTAGTATGTTTTAAACAAAAATATCTAATTAATATTTTAATAGAAAAAGAAAATGAAAAAGGGAAAAATGAAATGTGTCAGCTACTTTCAAATCCTAATTTATTGGCCCATCCTGTGTGGAATTTTAATTGTAAACATTGTTACCAAGGTATATGTAAGTCAACGGATATTAGACTAGCAGAAAATATTTATCACATTGTTATCAATACGGTTAGAATTTGTTTTTTACTTTCTTTAAAGCTCTTAATTTCATCTGTTTGTTGGGGTTGTTAGGTAGCACCGTTAGAAAACCCTAAATAGTTTTCTCGCTAAAAACATAAAATAAATTTTTGCTAAAAAATCCTGTGCTCTAGTGGTCTCTCTTGGTTATGTGATATCATATATATCACACTATAGTGATGGGGTATTTTAGGTTTCTGGGATTTTTGTACTAGATTTTGTCTTGGTGGGTTACAGGTAATCCATATTTTACCCTTTCGTGTTGTTTCCAGTATAACCCAGAATACAGGAATGACATTTCCATTGACACTATTAATTAATCCTCTGTCCATTACACAGCTTGAGCAAGCTCAAAAACGTAAGCCAGTTTCTTTGATAAACTTGTCTCCACCATTGCCAAATTCAGTTTTGGCGCCCAAATAAATCCAATCATATATATGACCACCAAGTTGTAATTTGATTTAATCAGAAGTATTAACATATAATTCGAATAACCTATTCATTAAAAAAATATTATTTTCATAACATCAATGACGGATTTGAAACAAATCTAAATAATATATTGAGCAATGCCATCATTCAATTTCAAAATACTACAACCAATCAAATATTAATAAATGCATTTACCAATAATCGGAATCAATTATCGGTATTTTTATTCCAAATGATATTGTTAGGTTTTATTTTTCAAGTCGGTTTCCTTTGACTCCTCGTGTTATTATTTAAACAAATAAATCGAAATACAACACAGAATAACTATTTAATTTCAATCAAATTACAATTTGTCACTGTATTTGCACCTTTCACTTAATATAAATATTACTCGCTAAGGTAGATAGCCCAATCTGTAGGGTTTAACATACGAATATCTTCGTCGAATACTATTCGAATAATTCAGCAAATATTTAGTATTCGATATTCGAATACTTTTTAACATTAATCGGCGAGTACGGGTTAATGATTATGAATCGTGATTTAGTTAAAATTTCAGAAATTACTATAATTCTAAGAGATGTCGCTATTATGTAATAAATTCAAATATTTTTGTTTTTTATTAATAAAACTTATCTAAGTAGGTCATTCATTTAAATAAAAAATCAAAATTAAAATTACTATTTCATACGCAATACGCATGACTAAAAAATAGACAGTTTAACATAAAATGTGATAATATAGGAATGCATAGATTGGTTTAATTTTTATTGATTACGAAATAAGTTATTAACATAAATATACCAAACAGTAAGATTCATTAATTCAAATATTTATCAAGATTTTGAATATCACATTTTTAGTCCTTATGAAAAATGTCTAAACGAAGTTCTGCTGAGGTTTGGGATTTTTTTGAAAGAAATGGAGATGAAGCATTATGTACAAAACACCAACACAAGGTGACATGTAAAGGATCTACCACAATCACACATGTTGAACCATTTAAAACTAAAACATAAGCTGGATCTTACCAGAACATGATCAAAAGATTGCAGCTCCAGTTAAAGAAAATGTACACCAACAATAATCCAAATATTCTTAATTTTATGAAGTGTCAAGATTAGTTTCTGTAGATGGTTTCACAGTAAACGCAATAAAAAAAGTTCATTCATAAGGTGATCTATTCCAAAAAATCCATTAAAAGTAATGGATTTAATAATTTCTTATTTTCGAGAGCAAAGGCCCACAATAATTGAAAATATAAGTAAAAAATTAAACAGTGGTGAAAGATTCAGTCTTACTCTCGGTGAGTGGACAAATCTTGCCAACAAGCGATATTTCAATATTAATATTCATTATAACGAATAAGTTTTTTTCAATTTGGGGCTAGTTCGAATAATTGGAAGTTGTGATGCCATTGAAACTGAAAAAAATCGTCAACCAACATTTGAAAGAATTTGGAGTCATTTTAGAAAAACATATTGTTGCTTCGACAACTGACGGTGCCAGTGTTCTGTGTAAGTTTTGGCGTGAAAGTCCTGCTCACCACGTGCAATGCATGATTCATGTCATTCATCTGGCTGTAATAGATATTTTCTACAATAATAGCGAGAAACTAGATTTTCGTGAAAAAATATGTGATGAAGAAATTAGTTCAGAACTTTCAGAATTAGAATCGGATGAAAATTCCAACGATTTTGAAAATGGTGAATTAGTTTTTGAAAATTATGAACAAAACCATCGAATTATTCTACAGCCAAATTACAACACGGCAATAAAAGAAGTTCGAAATGTTGTAGATTTCTTTAGACCATCACCCACTAAAAATAGTATTTTGCAGCGATATGTAAAAGAAGAATTTAAAAAGAAAATTGGTTTGATATTAAAACCCGATGGAATTCTCTTGAAGCTATGATTGAGAGGTTTATCATGCTGTATAAAAATCAGTCTGACTGAATTGAATGCTATTGAAAAAGTTCAAGAAAATACTTTGGTTATTCTTAAGGATATGTTGGCTATTCTGTCTCATTAAAGCTACTGTTGAAGCACTAAGCAGAAAAGATGCTATGTTATTATCTTGCGAAACGATAGTAACTTTTTTAATGAATAAATTGACAGAAAGAAACTCTACACTAAGTTTAAATTTCAAAGAGGTTTTATTCAAACGTATAAGCCAGAGAAGACATAAACCGCTGGTGTCACTTTTGATGTTTCTGCACAATTTTTCTTCATCAAAAGAAAATACATGGTTTCCGTATTCGTCAAGAAACGTCACATTAGCATATACCAAAGAAATAATGAAACGATTATTTCCAAAAGAAGAAATTGCACAGCGAAGTACTGATGAAGAACATGCAGAAAATTTATGTATTCATGGATGAACCTGAACCCGAAACTACATCACTATCAGTTTCCTATGAGGTGAATTTAAAAATACAAAAACACAAAATTCTGTAATAGCAATTAATGGGGATAATTTCAATTCTTTTAACAAAGAATTTCAACTTTAAGAAACCACTGGCATTAGATCATAAAATATGGATTTATTATATACTGCTCTTCTAACAGTGAAACCAACATCAACGGAAAGCGAACGAGTATTTTCGACATTCGGAGTTGTGGTGTAAAAATTGAGAAGAAGATTGAAAGATGAATCCGTAAACGCTATTGTATTTTTAAAGAATTTGTTTCAGTCTCAATAATTGAATGATAAATAAACGATTTCAATAAATAACTGCTTTTTTCTCCAAATTTTATGTTTTTAGCATGTTGTTAAAAAATTCTTATTCTGATATTCGAAAAACACGAATAGTGTTAAACCCTACCAAGGGGCAATCACCTTTTTTTGATTTTCTTACCAACCCCAACAATATTGTTATAGATTTTGCATATTTTTCTAGGAATGTTTCAGTTCCATGATAGCAGTATTTGTTAATCCGAATACTTGTCAAATCAAGTGTAGTAATTGCAGCAGTGTTCTGGGAACCCAGCGAACTTATAAAGAGCGTTTATTTCCTACATTAAAAATCGACTGTTTTAGATTGGTATATGAGGATGGTAAGTGATATAGGAATAAAGGGAATATATTAACATATACATTTATATAACAGATACATCATCATCACGGCTATTCAAAAAATGGAAAGATATTCCATTTCAAATTGCGGCCATTACGCAATCGGAATTGTCAAATTTTACCAAGATTCATTCACTATCTTATTGTAAGAATAATATAAAAAATAAATTAATTATTATCACAATCTCAAAAACCATTTTCATTATTTTCTATATTTATTATATTATTCAGAATTAGAAATATTTTTTGAGGAAATAGAATAAATAATTCATCTAAGAATTGTTAATTTATTTTTAATTAAGTTATTATAATTTATTTAAACTATGAGAAAAGATCAGTTGTCGAATAATTTATAAAAACATTCAGATTGAAGTTTTACTTTTTGCCTATTTTCAAAAAACACTTAAACATAAATTCAATAGGAAAAATCAGCTAAATTTAATATTTGATTGAACCGGAATTATTTTAGCAAAATATTTCTAGTAATGAAAATAGTGAAAAATGCTTTTATCATAATATATGGAGGGTGTAATTATATTTCATAAATATATTTCATAAAAATTTGTTTGTTTTTTTATGACATTTAAATTCAGTTTTGAAATATATTATAGTCACTCAGCACGTTTATTTGTTAGAATTATTATTCTTATCACTCTTTCTACTATTAATGTGTAAATTCTATAATACAGGATTATTCCAAATTATATTTAAAATTATTACAAAATGTATTTAAAATTTTTACTAAATATAATTTTTTTCCCTCTTTCTATTTAAAACTAGCGAAATCCCTGCATTCGTTGCAATGCCCCTCAAGACATTTTTATACATATATACAGAAACTTAACACCACCGGCATGGAAACAACAACTTCTCAAAGTTTCGTCGGAATCTGACAAACAGTGAATATTGAAATAAATTTCAATAAATAAAATGTCTTTAATAACGATTTTATAGAAAGAACATTAACGTACAAAAAAATTCAAATTACTGAAAAAGTTTATTATTGCATAATTAAATAAATAGAACACAAATGATGATGACATTTTTATCTTAATGCTAGCGGATAAACAATATTTTGAGTTTTTTCTTTTGGTGTATAAACATGAAGATTTTTCGGAGTTCCAACTCTGGATTTATAAAAAATTAATTATAATGTACAAGGTATTTATTTTACATTACGTTGCAATACATGCATTGTCTGAAACATAAATAAATACTATAAATTTCATCGTTACAGCAACTGAATAGCATTACAAATATGGTAAAAAATGTATGAAAAAAGCAATAGGGTTCTTTGTCTAAGGTCTATCTGCCTTATAGCAAAATTTCAGCACAATAGTACGAGTATAAATTGAGTAATGTTAGAAAATGTAGGAAAAAATTTCTAAAAATTCCGACTCACTTCTGCTCACTAAAAGAACTGAATGCATCGCCCGATCGACCTCACAAACAATGGGGTTCCTCATTAAAGATGTATCTACCAGATAACGAAAGTTTCAAGACGATAGCTTTAACCACTTCCGAGTCTAGAGCGGACATACATACATTGTCTGAAACATTTTTATATTTTATTTATATAGATTATTCTTATTTATATATGAAATTTGCGTTTACTGAGTATCCATTATAAGCTTGCAAATTCTTTTTACTCATTTAAATGTGATAAGATTTACAATATAATGATTTAAGACATTTTTATTAGTTGTGAAAATTATATATTTCCTAGTTAAACATTTCAAACAAAATATGTATTGTGAAATAAAATCCTTATTTTCGAATTCCAAATATTCATTGAAATTATAAAATAAGTTTTAAATGGAAAATGTTAAAATTTAAAAGGTTGAAAACATTAAAATTAATATTTTTAGAAAATATTTGTATTTAATTTTAAAATATAAATTAATTGTCACAAATAATCTGGATAAAGTAAGATATTTTTTAAAATATCATGTGTTAATTGTAATGATTTTAGCATTTTAATATTCATAATTATACACAAATATTTATTAACACATTGACGGACAGATGGAAAATTATATATGACTATATGACGGCAGTGGCGTATCTAGGGTTCACGGCGCCCGGGGCAAAACTTAAAATTGCGCCCCTCTCCACGTGAATTTTTTCTTTTCCTTATTATTGGTATATTATTTTTGCACTAAAGTGACATTTCTTTTTTAAGAAAAAAAAATTATTATTTAAAAAAAATCAAAAATTTTCACTCTTTAAAATTGATTTGCAGCAGTTTTAAAAAAAATTAATTTAATTTTGCAACAAGTTAGTTTTAAACTTTATTTATTGTAATAATTTACAAACAAATTTTTCGTGCTTTAACACTTGCGAACTTGTCAATGACATCATCAAAGTTAATTTTGTTCACAGTGTTTTTCTCAATACTTAATAATGCCAAATTATTTAAACGTTCTTCACTCATTGTTGCTCGAAGATATGACAAAATTAATTTTAATTTGCTAAAGGAACGCTCGCATGTTGAAACAGAAATACCAATTGTCAAAAGAATTTGCAATGAAATTCTTAAATTTGGGAAAACATCTTCACCATAAGATATTAAAAATTTTAAAAGATCTATAGGTGATTTTGGAATTTCATCTTTTCGAGCATTAAGAAGCATTTTACAGTCAGTAACTTCATTGCATAGTTCGTTTTCATCAATATCTGAATTGTAAAATTTTCCAAATTTGAACATTTTTCTTTTAATTTAGCAGGATCATGGCAATTTAGAAAATTTTCAGTGTCAAGGAAATATCCAAAATTTTCGTTCAATGAATTAAGGCGAGTAAATCGAGTTTTTAATTCTTGAATTAATCTATCAACTGAGCATTTCAACACACGATCTAACTCTTGTTCAGCAGTCAAACCAGAATCAGTCATTTTTTCACCTAATCTAATTTTTATACGTCGCACTCTTTTCTTTATTTCAACGCCCCATTCAAAACATTTTTTTTTACCTGCTTCAATTGATTGAATGCATAGATCTTCAAGAAATTGCTGCATATGTATGCTTAATCCTTGTAAATCATCGGAGGCATCTTTAAAATTAATTTTTGGATCTTGCATTCGTTTTTGTACACGATCAATTTTCTCGAGAACGTGATGCCAAAAATTTATCAAAACCAGAAAATTAAAATTCAATATATTTTGCAATAAATTGTATGATTCGCTTCTTGTGTCAGATGTTTGATTGAAATCATCAGAAAGATCTTCAATTAATTTCACAAGATTATCGATTCCAAAAAAAATTGCTTTTACAGCTTCTGCTCGTGCACTCCATCGTGTTGTTGATTCACGTTTTACAGTCAAAAGAATGACATCGGTTAATTTTTGTTAAATAGTTAAATAGTACTAAAATTAAATTTAAATTTTATGGTGAACTTTGTTTATATATTTCAAATAATCAAAATTCGTTATTTTAATGTTGGTTAAATTTCAAAATCGAAAATCTTTAAATAAAGTTTAGGTTTCAAAAATCAATTTGGCGCCCGGGGCAAAAGCCCCGCTTGCCCGGCCCTAGATACGCTACTGTATGACGGCTATAGACACAAGTGTCCGTCAACGTGTTAAATTCAAAACCACTCCATTTGTTTGCAATATTCAGATAAAGCTCCACCTATTTTTTGACGTAGAGTACTGTAAGTATAAGGAATATACCTATCACACTAATCCATAACATACATTCATTTAATACTTTATTTAATTAATTTAATTACATCCTCGCAAATTCATCATAGTACCTAATGTGGCAATGTGCAAATTTTGATGATTTTATACTATCCAATAACAATTGATGTCTACATTTGGTTAGTGCCAAATATGTAACAGTACGTACTGTAGCGTTAATAAAATTTCTATTAAAACTCCATCATAGTTGACACATTTCTATGATATTCATGATTATTTATTATGAAGAAGTCACCTTATAAGTCTTGGCCAATCTTTAATATTTATTTATTTTAATTTATTTTTCTTATAATTTGTAAACCTTATTATTGTTTCAACCAAAATCAAATCTATGAGACCCTCTTATGTATGAATGTAACTGATTCCAGGTCTTACTGCTAAAAATCAAGAAGACAAAGAGTTTACAACTAAATGCGGTAAATCAATTGTCGAGGAGAGCATTAAAGGTTTATTTTATACCTTTTGTATATACATGGAATTTGAAATATTTTACAGAGGTCAAAGCTGTTAACATAACAAGTCAAGCGGAAAGAAATATTAGAAAAGAAATTGCTGAGAATAATTTGGAATATAAAAAAAGTTGATTTTTATTATTTGTCATAAAATATTAGGATTTTATTTTCTATATATATATATAATTAATATAGATTAAAATATTTATTTAAGGTTTTTATATTTGTTAAATATTGTAATAAAAAATTAAACTTATATTTTAAACAGTTAATTAGGGTTCCGCGTGCATATAACGTTTGAAAACCACTGGAATAAATAATACTAGTCGGTGATTCTGACACCTCGTGTTCTGTAAAATAAGTGATAACACTGCCAACGTATATTTTTATTTACAGTTATATATCACAAATTACACACCCAAATTGTTATAGCAAGAAATAATATACGTTATGGCTATCTGACGAGTCCCGCTGTGGCTGTTAAATTTCTTGCACTGTAATACAATAACCACCTTCAATAATCTGATCCTGATTTGGCTCTAATTGATTTACTTACGTTCATTAATCCTTCGTTTGTCCTACTCACAAAAATCCGATTATTTCTAATTTCAACTTATATATACATTTGATTAATGATTTTCAACTCAAATCGTCTCTGTTTAACAATCGCCCTTCTGCATCTTTCTTTCATGTTCCCTTCGTATAACAATAAAATTAATTAACCTACAATGCATCTTTCCTATGATAATTCTTTTCCACATTTTCCCATTAATCATGCTGTCCTGATAATGGATTTTCGAATTGTCTTTGTTTGCTTTTCTTGTTGTTTAACCAACTCAAATTTTACTTCATTAATTAATTAACGATTTCCTGCCTTTTTCATTCTGTTGCTTT
>CAUHTR010005892.1:0-24065 GCA_959609185.1 Schmidtea polychroa | reverse complement strand
NACACTTAAAGTAATTTCACAAAGACTAAATGAAAAACATGAAATTAAATTGGGTCTCTCAACAATTTCAAATGCACTTCAAGGATTTAGGTACTCTTTAAAACGTGTAAATTTTCTTTCTATTGAAAGAAACACTGAAATTGCTGTTATAACAAGAAAAGATTATGCCACGAATTTTATTCGTTTACAATCTAATTTCGCTGAAAAAAACTTAATTTTTATAGATGAAGTTGGCTTCAATGTTTCTATGAGGTCAACTAGTGGAAGATCTGCTATAGGCACTCGAGCTATCAAGGTAGTCCCATCTTTACGACGAAGAAACATTTCTGTTTGTTGTGTAATGAATAAGAATGGAATTTTAATTTATAAAAGTCAGC
Source organism: Schmidtea polychroa (assembly GCA_959609185.1). NCBI lineage: Eukaryota > Metazoa > Platyhelminthes > Tricladida > Dugesiidae > Schmidtea > Schmidtea polychroa. The sequence continues at coordinate 23,688 of CAUHTR010005892.1, read as the reverse complement.
CTGTTCCTTATAACTCGCAATCTTTTGAAAAATTCATAAGGGATCTTATATTAAGAACAAGAAATTTAAATAAGGGGTCATGTGATTATATAATAAATAATGTGACATTTCATAAATGCTCAAAAATTAGGGCATTAATCAAGAATTCTGGGTTTTTTTTAGGTTTTTGCCACCATACACACCTTTTCTATATCCAATTGAAAATATGTTTTCAAAATGGAAAGAATTTGCTAAAAGATGCCCTAATACCAAATAAGAGTTATTGGAGTTTATCTATAATAGGCCCCTGCTGATAAATACATCTGATTGCAATGGATTTTTTAGGAAAATGCTTTCATATATTCCCAGATGCATAGCAGAAGAGATCTTAGATTAAATTATATTTAGTAAATTAATATTACATACCCATGTCATGTTTTTAAAATATATTGTGTTATTTAATAATTTTTTTATAACCAATTATTTATTCAAGTCAATATGAAAAGATTCAAAGTCAATCTAAAAGGATTCAAAATTAAATAATAATTTAAATAATAAATGCTGCTACCAAGAAATCATCATTTAATAATAATAATAATAATTGTTTCGACCAGTCAAAAGGGAAATGTCATTTACCTCTGACTGGCAGTTTGTTTGGTGGTTTTGTATCGCGTCTGTGTGCGCGTTATTAGACCGAACCTTGTTAGTGTGCGCACACAGACGCGAGAAGTAGGTTGTTCTATTTTTTAATTATGAACAATGATTTTTGAATTCTAGAAAAATGTAATTGATTTGTTCTCTGCTGAAAGAGAAATCGTTTAAGAGATTTTTTATGTGGAAATTTTGAATTCTCGGCTGTTGTTAATTATGGAAGATAGTGAATGTTTGATATTCGTATTTCAATGAGCAATATAGCGAAGAGATGTCTTTTCAGCAGTCCATGTGATCGTGGCTCAACAAGATCGTTGCAAATTATTAATGGAAAATTTCTAATTGACATTAATTCAATTTCTAAAATGTCTATTCGCCAATGTGTTAAATAATTATCCAATGTTTCCAATTCAATCATAGCTCAATCTCAATTTATTGGACACATTAAATGGTTTAACAAACAATGGTCTTGTACAAATAGAGCGTGTGATAACAAAAATAAAAACTGGATTCTTATATTTAATTCTGATTTGATAAAATATTATTATTATTTTGTTATTATTATTATTATTAATTATCAATAATTACCAAATTCATATAAATCTCATCATCCAATCAAATAAATGCGTAACATAAACAAAACAAATTATCACAGTGAATTACAATAATAATAATAAGAAAAAACAATAAAATTACAGACAGCACTCGCGTTGCACCACAAAATCGATAACACAAAGAATATAAATGTTCCTAAACACAAAATCGATTTTACAATTCCTCTCTTCCGTTGTGCTCGTAAATTTCCTCGTCGTGGTAATCTGACTCGGAATGGGGCTGATATTTCTGTGTGTGACTGTTCGAATGATTAAGGTACTTGTGATAGAGTTCCAGAGGTTTAGTTTCCCAGAATTTGTGGAAGGAAATCGATTTCTCGGTGGAAATGCGCTGAGATGCGTAATCCTCCGGCCGAGCCTGATGAAACAAATGGCTGTGAACCAGCGATTGATTGGCGTCATCTAGCCACATCCCTAATGTCATATCGTCCGGCCAATCGTTGCTGTTACAGAAGGTGACCTTGGCAATTTTCCTAACCACAGACATGGATAACACGATTCTAGTGGCGATTAATCAAACACCGAACACAAGGAACATGGAAACATTACCCGCTGCCACCAGTGAGGTAGTCATAACCAGACCCGAACCATGACATGTATGCGTATCGCTCTCCTAATGCTATGTGCTCATCCATTCGATAACAATATAATAACTGCCTCAGGCGCGGAACGCTATGCCGATATCAATATGTCAGTACAAACCACCCATTAATAAATGCTACCTTAGCAAAGTGTCATCGTCGACTATGACCAAAAATTTGATTTTATTCCACTTTGGGTCCTCGGCAATCATTGTTAATATGCTCTTCAGTTTGGTGCAATGACCTGAATGGATTCAGATATATACTATGCAACAGCAAGTGCAATGGATTCCTACGCCAAAACCACTGAGATACATTTTCTACATCATTTGACTCACCAATTTCATGTATTGAAATTTATTTTAGCCAACTTTAAGTAAATTTTAAGGCTTGAATTTTGATCCATATAGATATGAGATCATTATTAATGTTTTTTTTAAGAATTTGATGAAATTTATTTTATAATTATTTTGATATAATATAATCAGATCAATTTTGAATTATAATTAAATAATTAAATCAATCGCCAAAAATGTATTTTTCTAAAATATTTCTAAAACAAATATCAGAAATATTAATGAATATTTAACTTAATTTTAACTCGAAAATAATTATTACGATGATATTTCGTCATTTTTATGACAGTTTCTTTAAAAATACATTTAAAAACATTTTCAGCGAAATTTTTATTCTAATATTATTATATAAACGTCTCTATTTTTCTATAATGTAAGATTATTGATTATTTTCTTATATTATAGGAATCGTATCTCAGCGCGTGTTTGGTGTATTGGTAAAATTTATAACTTTGGCGGCGGGTAAATATGGAAGTATAACATTCGACACAAATGGACATGTGGATTTTTTAGGGGTAAATAAATTCCAAAAATAAAGCGTGCAAAAAGATAGAACATCGAGAAATAGTTAAATGTTAACCCAATGGACCACTATGAGTTATCGCGCATATATTCCCTAAAATAGCCCAAGTTTTTCGATCTAATTTTCCGCGTACCTGGTCAATAAGTTATCGCGTATCTTTAATTTATTGATTTACAATTGCCAGTATTGATTTAGGTGCAAGAAAATTTGCAATTATGACTATAGTCAGGTATTTTTGGTTATTCTTAATATGGAAACCATATTTTGTTCAGGCCTCCTACACGAAAAAGATGTGTTCTTTGGCGACAAACAATATTATATACAAAAATCAAAGAAAACATTTCTATTTGTTAGACTGTGTTTTTAAGGAATGTTTTTGTGAGCCCGGAGAACGCGAAATTATTACTTGAGACATCCTTCATGAAAAAGTTGTATATTGATTCAACTAAGAAGAATCTGAAATAAAATCATCGAAAAGTTCTTCAGTTTTCTTTGGAATTAAGAAAAGAAAAATTAATCGATAGATCTCTGAATTCGGCTATCCGGTATTAATTTATGACAGTTGGTCGAAAACTCGAGATATTTTGAAGAGAATTTGCATTTTACAAAGCAATTTTGGCGCAAATATTATTGCGTAAAATATGAATATATTAATATATAGAATATATAGTAATATATAGAATAGAGATATTAAAACCGACGTTTTTATTTTAGGTGTAATTCATAACAGAGATTTCAAATCTTTGTTTAAAAATAAAATATTTGCGCGTGAAATTTAAAAATAATGAAAAATAAATCGCCATTCGTACATTTTTTTCACTATATATTTCGAAAGCATCACTATCATCATCAGGTTACCTACATTCACGACGGATGAATAACTATACTATATTGATAATATATAAACAAATTATAAAATTTATAAATTTTAAATTATAAATAAAAATTTTAAACAATTATTATTTTTTTAAAAATAATTTTTAATAATCAATTATAAAATTATAAACTTTTAAAATTATTTAAAATATTATTTTAATTATTTTTTTAATTAACATAACTATTATTCAATATACATCAACATACAAAAACTTAATTAAAAACGTTCAACACACACGTATTCACTGCATTCTGCACACTCATTTTAGGATTAAAAGTTCTTATCAATAATGCTTCACATATCACACGCTCAAAACAATTATCAAAATTTTTTAAAATCCGACATTCCTAATTCTCTCATACAGACTTTATTGTGATCCTTAATATTGGACACTCCCTTCGGTCGACAGTATTCTTGAACTCGAGTACAGAGATAACGGGAAGTCTCTCCAATGTATGTGGCATTACAATGTTTATATTTTTACATTTTAAGACTCATAATGAATATTTTTTTTAAATTTTTAAGAAAATATTAATTTTCGCACACTGTGTACCTTTCTACTTATTTTACAAATATTTTTATAAACTTGATAATAATAAAAATTAATAATAATAATAATAATAAAAACAATAATAATAAAAAATAATAATAATAAAAAATAATAAATAAAATAAATAAAAATAATAATAATAAAAAATAATAATAATAATAATAATAAATAATAATAAAAAAAATAAATAATAAAAAATAATAATAAAAAATAATAATAATAAAAATAATAATAAAATAATAAATAATTATAATAAATAATAATAAATATTAATAAAAATAATAATAAAAATAATAATAAGAATAATAAGAATAAATAAAAATAAATTATACTATAAAAATAATTTACAAATAATAAATAAGTAAAATATTTTATCTATTTAAATATTTATTAATTTTCATTTTCAAATTTCTTAATATTTATTTCAGATTACAGATCAATATTTTTATTTATTTAATAGTAATTTTAAAAAAATAGATTTTACGAGTTTAATCTGATTATATGTCTCTGGAAACGCAAATAGTTTGACAGCCTAAATGGGAAATTTCATCTTTATTTCGATAAACATGAAAAACCCGAGGAAAAATTTGGCCTCATTTTATCTAATAGCAAAATTTAGAAAATATATCTAACCGGTTTCAGTATTCAGCACTCCGGTGGAAACCGTTGGGACTTTTCTATCGGCTACTTCAGCGAAATATAAAATATTTTCCACATCAGGAGTCCATGTGCTTTTAATTGTCACTACTATTTTTGAAATCAAATAAATATTAATTGGAATTGTAGAAATTACGAAGAGAGTATAAATCTTTTGTTTGGAGAAAAAAATAGAACAAAAAACAAATGATAAGAACACAAAGGTACAAAGAACAAATGATGAAGACATAAAGGGACAAAGAACAAATGATGAAGACAAAGGTACAAAGAACAAATGATAAGAACATAAAGGTACAAGGATCAAATGAAAAGAATAAATGATGATGGTCTAAATGGCTAAAACGGTAAAAACAATAAATAATAAAGAATAAACGATAAGGACCAAAAAATAAATACAAAATAGAGCAATAGCTAAATAATTAAAATAAACGATAAGGACAAATCGATACAAGGACAAATGATAAGAATAAAGTGTTGAAGACTAAGTAAGAAGTACAATAGCAAATGAAAAGGATTAGCAAAGGAGGTTTGTCAAATAAACGGCATCACTTAGTTTCTAGTTCGTTGCAAGAACGAATTTAGAAATGATTTTATTTGAAATTCAAATATTTAAACGAACTTCGAGATCGAAAAAACTTTTTGCAAGTTTTGACAGCAACTAAAAACTCGGATTGAGCAATCATGGATGCCTGAAAATGAAAAAAAAACGCCTCAATTCTATTAGTGAATCCAACGAAAATGGAACTCACACAATTTGGTAGATAAGAAAACTGAGTAATCCACACAGCACAATACTCGTCCGGCTCACTCTTCAAGCAGAATTCACTGTTGTTTGACATTTGGAAATCAGATATTAACTTCTCTCGAATAAATTTCACCATCTGCAATCATTATTATTGTATATAATTTGAGTGCAATATGAGTGAAAACTCAGCCAATAGGAACTGATTAATACATATCATTTTCTCATTAGTTCCCATGACCTTTATTATCTTATTTTTTCAAAGAAAAGAAAATCAGCTAATAGGACAGAAGTTATCAACAAAGAAATCAGCAAAAACTGAAAATTAAACAAGTTTTACTGGAATTATTTGCTCATTTATAACATCTTATTTCACATTTTGTAATTTCGATCTGCTTTTAATTATTTTTAAATGATCAAAGATTTTTGAAAATGTATAATTAATGGATAAATATGGATTTACAGAAAATCAATAAATAATTATTCAGTGGTATAATTGGATTGCACTAATTTGTTTAATTAATCAATTGGAAGAAATATAAGTTTTGTAAAAAACAAAAACAAAAAAATAGACAAAATAGTTAATAGTAGTTAGGAAATAAGGGCGGCTGTTGGGGGTTTCGGCAGAAGACTGTTGTTTTGGTAAAGGATATTTTACTCAGGTTCGATTTTGTTAGATGTCTCACAGTACAGATTGTTCTCGTTATTGCAACCTTGAAATGCTTGATTTTGCATAGAGCAAACGGAATTCATTTCTTCTTTTTCATATTCACTGCTGACAAATTAACTGATTCGAACAAATTCTTGATCTTTATAATATATATATATATATATATATATATATATATATATATATATATATATATATATATATATATATATATATATATATGTGTGTGTGTGTGTGTGTGTGTGTGTGTGTGTGTGTGTGTGTGAGAGAGAGAGAGAGAGAGAGAGAGAGAGAGAGAGAGTGAGAGAGAGAGAGATTATATGATTGCATTAATTATTGGAGTTTAGAATTTGGTAAAGTTTACTCTAGTGACACTATCGTTATAAGATGGGCAAATTATCTAGCTTATCAAATAAGGTATGATGAGAATTGCAAATATTTATAATTATAATTATATTATTATTATTAGAGATAAAACTCACTTCATATTGCGGATCAATATGTGTATCATATTTTTCAGGCAATAAAAACTCTCTATCAAGCTCTTCCAATATTCTGAATAATGAGAATCTCAATCAAACACTGAATAATTCATTAAAAAATAACAATTTGCAGAGGCTAATAGACAAGATAAATCCGACTTCTCGGTGAGGATAAAGAAGTGAATGCGGCTTTGCAAAATGATGAATAATTGATCTATCGAAATCTCGCAAAGCATATCCAAGAAGATTAGGCTAAATTATTATTATTGTGATAATAATGACGATGATAATAAAGAAAAGGAATACTACTGATAATCATAATAATGTGGCGCTCACAATATCATACAAAATTTATTATTATTTATAACATATTTAAATATTATATTAAGTAAATAAACTATATATTTATATATCTATACAATTTAATTTACTTTCCGTAATTTAAAATAAAAATCAAACATGTCTTATGAAATCACTGAAGTTACTGATGAAGTCAGATCATAAGAAGTTGTTGCTGAAGTTGAAGAAATAATGATGCCAGAAAGTATTAAAGCCGAAAATATTGCAAAAAACATTGTTTCTTGTTTGTTTACCCGCTATGGAATTACCGATCACATAATAACAGATCAAGACACGCAATTAAAGAGCGATCTATTCCGCTCATTATCAAAAAAATTCGATTTTAAACATTCACACACAACAACATATCACCCACAAACCAACGGTATGATTGAACGTTTCCATTGATCTTTAAAACCTTTCTCAAATGTCTCTCCATTACAACTAATTTGGTCACTTGTTCTTTTAGGTTGACATAACACGCTCCACTCAGCTACCGGTATCTCTCTTGCTCAACTACTTTTCGGAGCTGAGATATGTTTCCCAAGTGAATTCATTACTAATATTAACGATATCTCATTTGAGACTTAAGACACCGCCGGAAAACATTTCCTACAAACAGACATAAACCCCTTCTTCAATTCTATAAATAACAAAAAACTATTCATTCCTTCTTCATTAGATACATTCAAATACAATCTCATGACACAAACCATATGAAACCTCGATACATCGGACCATATAAAATAATATCCATCAGGAACAACAACACTTTCACAGTTGTACGCAAAAATAAAGAGGTTGTAGTAATAATTGAAAAAGTAAAACCGGCCCACGTGTTCGATGACGAGGTTAAATATGCAGATAATCTAACAGAGTACAAAACCATCGACAAAGATGAATCAAAAGAACAAGTACCTTTAATCAAGATTCCAATACCCAGACATAAAACTTTATAACGTCTTTCATCAAAAGTTAACAACCTTACACCCAAAAACCACGTGTCTTTCTCCCAATGATCTGAAATACAACGTACAAACCCTTCAAAGAATAATCCACGTTTATTGAATGAAGGACTAAAAAAGATAAGGGGGGTTCTATTGATTACTTTTCAGGATAAGCAAATGATTGTTGGAATGCTTTCCTTTAACAAATAATTTGTCAATGTCGAGATTGAGATTAATTAATTTATTTCTTTTTTCGTTCCAGCCCCTCCCGGGGACTTCCTATAATTTAAAAATTATTTTATTGGTCAACAACTTTTTATCTCTCACCAGTCACAAGTTTTACTTTTCGAAATATTAAATTAGCTTTTAAATAATTTCTAACAATTTCTGCTTTCCATTTTACTTAATACATTTTTATATAACTCCAACAGCCGTGAACAGCAACATTTCATACTGTTGCTCTTTATTTTGAAATATTTCACTATGAAAAATCGTTTTGAAATCTAAGAATAAATTAAGATAATTACGCTCTGTAGTAGTTTCCGTAGTTCTTTAACTGGTTGTAGCTAAATTTATTTCAATGCTTGTTCGTTTATAGTAAATGAAAGGATATTTATGGGTACATATATATATATATATATATATATATATATATATATATATATATATATATATATATTATATATATGTGTGTGTGTGTGTGCGTAAATTATGGATGGATTATATTGCATGATGTTATTTTCATTTATAGAAAACAATTCTTTCCAACAGTGATGCGACGGAATGTTGCAATAAGATTTTCTATAAAAGACACTATCCATATTTTGCGCCGTGCAAGACTTCAAATGTGATTTTCGATCATGCGCTAATTTACGACTAATTCGTTTCATATAATCATGTTGTGTAAAAGTAAACAAATTTCAATAATCTACTCTTTGCTATGTCGCATTTATATTTTTAGTTAGTTTCTATGTTTTTTTCAAAAAATACTAATAGTTCATCTAATTCTGAGACTAACAACAATTACCATTTACCAGTTCCTATTTTATCCTCTGCCATTAGATTATTCCATATAAAAGATAAACGTCATTTGTATTCTTTAAATGAAGTATAAGTAAACCCCAATTTACATCTGTGATATTTTCCAACAGAAGCTTTGTGAAAATGCATATATATGTATTGCTGGAATTCAAATTGAAGTAGATGAATGCATAAAATGGAAAAAAGAGCGAAATTTTGATGATCCTACTAATGAAAAAACTCGATATATGACAATAGGAACTTGAATGTTACTAGTAATTCGCAAAAGGATGGAAGGTTAAAGAAATTAAAAATTGAAACAGCGAAAATGGACAGATATTTTGAGATTTTAAGTCAAATGGTGAATTTACTCGTGGATTATGAAAAGTCAGATGCATGAAATATATGAAATTTTTACACAGTTAGATCGAATGAGAAGTGATATAGATAAATAACGAGTAGAAATGTCTAATATAGAAAGTATTATTAAACCGTACCAATTAGCCATCAATACTTTAAATAATCCAAAAAGTCAACTAATGCAGATCAAATGAAAAACAAACTACTAAAGTCAATAAATGCGATTAGATTTAATTGTAACGAAGAACCAAATTTTAAACTATTGCTGTTAGGGGAGAAAATATTGAAAATGGTCATACACAATCCCTGGCATCCATTAATTTTCATTCTGCAAATGAATCTCACATCAATGAAAATATTCCATTTGACAATGAAACTGTCAAACCGATATTTATTTCTCAGAAATATAATTATACAATTTTTGTATAACGATTTACGATATACAGGGTGCCCGAAAAGTTGCTCCACACTATGTTACCTAATTTTTAAACATTACTTTTATGTGCATAACTGATATATAATTTAACTATTAATTTTTGCTATTTATTGTAACTGAAATGATTTTTATCTCTTATTTTAACCATTCTATCATTTGTACATAAAATGTGTTTTATACTTTTTTATTTCCAGGCCTTTTGTCAACTCCGAGATTGAGTTTAATTACTTTTTTTTATTCCAGCCCCCCAGCTTTTTCAAACATTTAAACAAAATTATTGATGTGGTCGCCTGGTTTACCATTTATGAACAATCATTAAATCCGTTGTACTGAAAACCACCATTTAGTCCTGCGGTAACAAATCCTTCAACACTATTGGCTGTTTGATGTCCACTATTTTTCAAGTTACAAATGCAGTTCTAATTGACTGCAACTTTTCAATTAGGAATTTATTTATAAAAATAATTCGATGAGAAGTCAAATAAACCAAACTACTTTTAGTACCATGAAAAATGTTGAGACTTGATGCTTATTTTTCAAATTTGATATCACAGCGATTGAAATAAATTAATAATATTTCGCCATTAAAAATAATAACAGCATTTTCACAATTAGAATTATTAAGAGATATTTCAAAAGGTATGTAAATTAATTTAACCTATAAATTTCAATTAATTATCCAGCAAAAATGAAAATAACACTGACTATTAAAACAAAAACTCTTCAATTAAAGTATTTTTTTTAGAAATAATTTTTATCATATTCATTTATTTCAGAAATCTATGGGGAGAAATTTCTTGATTTTTATTGGAACTGAATCTGAAAATGGTAAAAGCCCGATATAGCGTCGGTAATTATTTACATCAAAATATACCACAAAAGATAGCTACTTCATATGGACTTACAACAACCTGATTCGGCATTACAGTGGTGTGCCCGCCGAAGCTTGGTTCGCAACTCTGTGCCATGCGGAATTTGCAATCAACCGTGCACATTGAATCGGTACCAGCAGGGAATTGACGGTAGGAGATGGGCATGCGACCGTTGTGGTTACCGTGTATCGGTGCGAAACAAATCCATCTTTGCACGCAGTCAATTATCATTACAACAAATTGTTGTCCTCGTTTATTGCTGGTCGTATGATATGCCGCAGATGCAGATGCAGCACGAGGCTGATGTTGCCAAAAACCTAGTAATTGATTGGTGCAACTACATGCGCGAAGAGTGTGCAACATGGCTGGAACGCAGTGCGCCCGAAATTGGTGGAATAGACGTCAATGGACAATCTATAATTGTGGAAATAGATGAAACAAAATATTTTCACAGGAAATATCACCGTGGCCAGTGGCGTGATGGCCACTGGGTTTTCGGAGGAATTGAACGAGAAAGTGGCCGGTGCTTCCTGTTGGAAGTGCAAGACAGGCGGGCAGGGACGTTGCAAGCCTGTATAGAAGCTCACATTTTGCCAGGGACACATATAATGTCTGATGGGTGGGCTGCATATGCAAATATAGATCAAATCAGACATGGAATATATGAGCATTCCGTTGTTGTGCACCAACGTAACTTCGTCGATCCTAATGACTCCGAAGTGCATACTCAGAACATCGAGAACATGTGGATGAGGGCAAAGAGGAAGTTGAAAAGACAATTTGGAACAAGTCGCGCGTTGTTTCCGTCATATCTGCAAGAATTTGCGTATCGTAACCAATTTCGACGCACAGACTTGTTTCCAAACTTCTTAATTACGCTTATGGATAACTATCCGTGAATTACTTTTCGTGATGTTGTTTACTTGAAATACAATTGCGCTGTTTGAGTGTATTTTGATGTGAATAAAGCTTGTTTGGGTGTACTGTCACTTTTTTGTGGTATATTTTGATGTAAATAATTACCGACGCTATATCGGGCTTTTACCTTGAAAATATTAGTATAAGATTTCTATAGAATTCGATGATACCGTCAAACGGTTCACTACAATTGCTTTTGGAAATTTAGCCTTTCAATATTTTGCTATTTTTTAAAATGTTATTAAATCCATAGCCAGGTTCTACCATTGTAATTAAATGGTCCTTTGATTGATGGGAGACGTCTACAATTAGGCTCCTTAAAGTTGGGAACTTTTGCTTTCAATATTTAAAACTCGGAACTGCAAACGGTGAAAAGGCAGGAAAATCTCGACGCAGGGAATGACTTGCTTATACCCATATCACAGTGCACCGACTGATTAACTCTTACCAAACCACGATTTGTTTCGATTACAAATTAATTGGTCTTTACCAAGGTTTGAACCGAACGTCCTTATTCTTAGAGGAAATGATATTACCACTCAGTCATCGGATCTACTTATTTTGCATATTACATGAAATACAATAATCACAATAGAATGGGACTATTGAAAAAAATATTGAACACCAACTAGCTACTATTTTCTTTACTTCGATTAGTATTTAAATCCTTTCACTAGATTCAATCTAATAACAATTCATTTAACAATTTGTGCGACTGTAAAGATAAACATCCCAAACTTTATTAAATTAAATAATCAATAATAATAATCAATAATAATAATTATATGTATTGACTTGAATTGAGCAACATTTTAAGCTAATAAAAAGTATAAGGTGTTTATAACAGCCATATTTTGTAAATGAGAACTTATTTTTCTCCTCTTCTCAATGCCTTTCTAATTTTCTTTTCTATGCATATTAAGTTCAAAAACCCTTCTATGTGAAATCCCTCAAATAATATTGCAGTAAACCATCAAAATCTCGGAAATCAGAAAGATCAGGAAATTAAAATAAAACTTACCAGCTTATATACAAAATGAAATATCCCATCCGGATAAATAAATGACGCTTCAAATATATATTATAAAGATAATAAATATAACGAGAGCAAAGTAATATAATATAATAATACATAAAATAAATAAATAATCAATGAGTATCCAGGATAATTCACCAAGTTTGGTTCTAGAAAATAATTACCTGATCATAATCAACTTCAGACAACATGTGATAAAGTTGCTTCAATTCCAGTCTTGTTTCTTCTTGAGCAAAAATTATCCATTTAAACTTGAGAATTTCATTGCGGTAAAATCGAATTGCTGGTAAAATCAGATGAAAAAGTATCGACGTTGTGTCGTTTTCAGAATAAATTAGCTTCTGAAAATTGAATTACAACTTATAAAAAACGAAAGAAATCATCCAAAAATATACTGGAGGTTGATTGGTTGGTAATTGGCTGACTAAATGTCTCTTAAAAAGGCTAAAGCGAGTATTGTGATAAACCGAATTTGGTTGAACATTGACTAGAACTACTACATCGTTCCCATTTATGTCATGTTCCATGCATTCAGTAAATGCAATGAAAATAACGAAGAAATTTAGAGAAACTAAAAGAATTTTTGACATATTTAACATAGTTTTAAAACAAAACAGTTATTAAGGTCATTTTTGAAGAATAAATTGATAAAATTTATAATAAACAAACAAACTGAATTTAAGTTGGAAAATTAGTAAATTATTGCATAATTTTTGTAAAATTAATTTACTTTTACAGTTTTTCTTTAAAATTAACTAACAAAAAATAATTATTAAAATTATAATTTATTTATTAAAAATATCGATTTCATTTTTTTACATAGTTTTTTATTTCTGTTAAATAGAAAACTTTCACGTATAGTCGAAAAGTGAATTATAAAAATGAAAAAGGAATTGAAAAATATCAAATGTGAAGTAAGTTTTATGATTTTACTGATAATAAATATTTATAATTACAAATTTATTATATAAACTTATTAAATAATGAAATTTATCTAAAATGTGTTGAATTTGAAAAATTTGTTTAAGTCATTATTTAAGAAAAAAGGGAAATAGATCATAACATGCTTCTTTAATATTAAAAATAATGCTAACCAAAATGGAGGAATTAACCAAACCCAAACAAAACTACCTGTTGAATAGGTTGCATCGAAAATTATTGGGCATTTTTACAGCGCCTTTGACTTGTAAGCCACATTGTGCAGAATCCGTTCGTAACCGCACGAAATTTGTATATAATCCATGTAGAAAGCAATTCACGCAAAACATCATTCGCATAAAGGTAGCTTAGTCCATTTTAGTATAAATTAAGATAATTACAATTACAGGGCGTGATGCTCATCGCCAGGAAATAAACGTTAGTACAAATATCTGTAAGGCATTGATCATGGTCATAATCACACAGAGTATTATTCACTTCAAAAAAAGTTATATACAAATAAATCAATTGTTTTGCTTTTTTATTTAAATTTTGAAAATAAACTGATAAAATTTTAATGTTTTGCAATATTCCAATGTCCAAGTGCCCACCACAAGACTCAAAAGTTAACAAATATAACTGATGTATTTTTTTTATTTAATTAGATATCTTTACGTTAGGACGAGGTTCAAATAAATTTCGACTTTTAACAGGCGTTTATCAATCTCTGCATTACTCATAAATTTGTAGAGGATACCTAAATGATAAATAACATAATAAATAAATAAATTACCAGGTGGAAGATCGGCATGACAAACTGGACGATCTATGGGAACTCAGAAAAGAAAACGGAAGTAAAAAGAAATGAAAAATGAGAAACAGAAATCAAATATAAGAAAACAAGCAAGAAATTAAAACAAAGGTCATTGTTAATTAAAAAGAACAAAAGAAAGTGGAATTTCAAATTCCAGAAAAACAAAAATATGGGGAAAGCCGCAATCTTGACAGCTTGGCACAACATGAAAAAAGAAAAACAGCGCACATCTTGATATCTGTCAGAGATAAAGCTGACGCAGAGGAAAAGGAAAATGGAAAACAGAATCTGTCGCCAGTGCCACAAATGAAACAGACTATATAAAGCGGAACCTTTTTGACTCGAGAAATCAGAACAAAAATATAACGAATTTAGAAAACGAAAGTATAACAAAATTTGAGATAAAAGCCGAGACAACAAGAGTTAAAAGGAGAATTCATTCTTGAGTTAAAAAAGAGAATCAAAGGTAGAATTTAAAGGAACATTTAAATGGAGAATTAAAAATAGTGAAACGAGAAATGACTGAGAATCTTTTGTAAAATTGAATATAAAGTGGAAGTTGAGTAATTTAATTGGTGGTCAAAGCATATAGAACAATCGATCAACGTACCCTGTAATTGAGTAATTGACGGCTAGTGATTATCGTTATGGTTACAGAAAGGGCTACTCTTCACGTAGTGTCGAAATAAGCTCTGTGTGATAAATTGTTTGTAATTGAAATTTCTACAATCCCGTGTGTATATTAATAAATCTTATCGTGTTCGAGATTGTTGAATTGTGAATTAATAAACACGCTTTGGACTTTACAAACATTGTCACCATGTCAATAACCCAACAAATTTATAAAATATCTATTTATGAAACAAATTCAAAGTAATGTTTAATTTTCGGTATCCTATGTCCTGCAAAGACATGCAATCGAAAACAAGACAAATTTAGATAGCCTTGCCAATTATAAGTATAAATATCCAATTAAACGACATAGAGCAACAAAAACAATCAAATAATAAAAACAAATAAAAATCGATAATGACCAAAATTTCGATTAATTTTTAATAACCAAAGAAAACCGATCAAATAATAATAACCAATAAAACTCGACTTAATAAAAATAACCAATAAAAATCGATCAAATGATAATAACCAATGAAAACCGATCAAATAATAACGAGCAACGAAAACTAGATTAATCAACAAAGACCAATAAAATATATTATTGAAAAAACAAATATCAACAGAATTAATATGAAAACATATAAAACTCAAAATTAAAACATCTTATTGATAGAATTGCATTTGCTAATTGGAGTTTTCGTTTTTGACTTTCGAATCAATCTTCTAATTACTGAATTGGGCTTCGGAGTTTTTGCCCGCTGAGTATAAGGAGAATTTCGCAAACCTGCTTCCGAGACTTTATAAACTTGTCTTGGAGAATTTTCCAGTAAATCCTGCAAACGCCAATCAGATCAAACGAATAATAGAGTAAATAAAACAATTTTAAACACAAAAAAATATTTAATATACGAAATCGATTTATTGATTAAATAATTGTAAAATCTACTAAGATATAATTGACTCAATCACATAATTAATTGATAGATTTCCTATCCAAATTTTCTCGTTTCGAATGTCCTAATTGGTTAATTGGTAGCTGCATTTTTGAAAAGCTATAATATCAATTCTATCTGAAAATCGAATTTTCTCTATCGAATGATGCATAAGTTGTATGCACAAGTATTTCTTTTAAAACTATTATTTTTATATCCAAAATACAATTGATTAAATAATTAATTGTATAATTGATTTAATTATTTCAGTTTATAATTTGATAAATACCAGTAAATCATCTAGTTTATTTTATATTATTTTACGCTTCTCTATTTTATATCTCGAATATTTATATTCAACTATCTAAATGAATTTTCTTTTCTAAATATATTGAAAAATTGCCTATCTAATTTTAGTATTTTCTAGTGCACCAATTCCAAAAGAAGGTGTTGTATTTTATTGACTTTCTGGAACAGAATGCTATCTGATAATTGACTTTTTTTCTATCGATTGATGCATAAATTGTCTAACTTGGATAAGTATTTCTTTAAAAACTATTATTTATATTTCCAAAATACAATTGATTAAATAATTAATTGTATAATTGATTTAATTATTTCAGTTTATAATTTGATAAATACGAGTAAATCTGGTTTATTTTATATTATTTCACGTCTCAATATCTTAGATCTCGATTATTTATATTCAAATAGAATTTATAATTTTACAATAACTTTTAATTTCGATCGACACCACGAAGTTTATATTTCAATTTTATGATGAATAAATTGTCTAATTTGAATAAGCATTTCTTTTAAACTTATATTGTGATAAATATAACTTAATGATTTCCAAATTCATTATGCAAAAGTTACGCTATGATTTGAAGGTTGCCTAAAACCTGGATCTCTAAAGGGATAGGGAATAGAAATATGACAGATATTTTATTGTTATTAGCTTAATAAAAGTTGAATAGTAAACTAATCATCTCTGATCATGTAAATATGCCAATGTCTTAAATTTTAGGCTGAATTTTAGAAGTGATTTAACCTGCTGCTAGTATCTGTTCACTCATTGGACGGAATCACATTTACTAACCAAAACCGGAAATTTGACAAGAAATATTGATCTTATAAAAATTGTGTAAATTATAAATTAATTTTATTTATTATTTTTAATTATTAAAATTTTTAATTTTATTTATTTATTATTACGTTTAATTACAAATATAATTACTCCATTACTTATTATTATTTATTTAATTATTTTTTATTATTTATTTATATTTATTTATTATGTTTAATTATAAGTATTATTATTTTATTAATTTTTTTATTTTTATTTATCTAATTATTTTATTATTATTACTTTTTATTATTATTTTATAAATATTTTTTATTATTATTTTATAAATATTTATTATTATTATTTATCTAATTATTTTATTATTATTATTTAATTTTTTTTATTAATTTTTTTTTTCATTATTTTGAGTTGTTTATTTATTATTATTTTTATTACAATTACTTATTAATTTTATAAGAACTTTCGATTTTCACCTCTGATTTCTTTTCAATTGGCATTGTATTTATATAAAAATTGACTATGAATCAGTAATCAAAAACACCTGAAAAGCATGTGCCGAAAATTTGTGAATATCAATATTGTTATAAATAAAATAATTATTAATTTATTAATATTAATCCATTTTCCAATGAAGATTATCAATTACCAATCTAATTTGAATTATTTCCAACTGATGTTTACTTAAACGATTCCAATTCAAAAAAATATTAAAATTTACTAATAAAAAATAATTTGTTAATCAATTTATTGAAATTATAATTTTTTCAATAAATTATTGAATACAAATTTAAATTGATAATTGATAATCAATAAATGTATTCATTTTCAAATATTTAGAAAGTAAAAAAAGATTTAACAATTTTAGCAGTGAGAAAGAATAAGGAATTCATAAATTAAGGAGAAAAGAGAGAAGCTTACAGATTGCAGCCAAATTCAGGGAAATGTCCAGCAATAAGTTGATTAGTAATATTTGCTATGCAAGCGCAACACTTATTTACACTTATCAATATATACCTCCGCATGGTCCGAATGTACCTCAGTACCGATTGATTAATTCTACACAAAACCCAATCCAATTCAGAAGGTGATCAAATTTATTGATGCGCTTGGTTATGTAAAAGCAATTAAAAAAAATAAAACCAAAAATAAATCGATATTCTTACGTCATTTGTTCCACGGTTCTTATCGAACAGTGAATTCACCGAAGTCGATGAAGTGGCAGTTAGAGTTGGAGTATTCGAAACAGAAAACACATTTTCCTCTTTTAACGTTTTCGATTTGACGGGAGATTTGAGGATATTTTTCTCCTTTCGATTTCTCAACTCATCAAGATCGATGACATTGAATTGCGAGGACTTGGCGTACTTTTTCCTTAATAACACTGGCGGTTTAGATGAAACTTTTACGACAGATGCGATGGATTCAGATTTAACTGAGCTTGTTGAAGTCGGACACATTTCATGGTTGGTATTTTTCTCGGGGAATTTCAACTCAGAACTGCCACTATCCATATGGAGACTGCGTCGAATTTTATTCACTATCTGATGACGAATTCCTTCTTTTTTCTTTTTAGTGGATGAGGAAATTTGAGAAAGGTTTCCGTCACTTTTAATGTGTTTTTTGTCACACACGGGCATCGGTTGAGGGAAATCCCTAACGAGACTTATATCCAATTCATCTTCACAGGCATAAGGATTAAAAACGTAAGATTCGAATCTTAATTTGGATTTCGGATCTGGATGATAAAAAATCAAGCTTAAAGATTTGGAAAATTTCGCAAAAAGATAATTAACTTAAATTCAGGTGAGAAACAGAATCTGTGTCGAGGGAATTTATTGGAGGTAAATAACGGGATACTTGTGGCCGCGCGTCCCAGTGGCTCATTCGGGTGTATCGATTCTATTTAAATATCTAACTTGGCTTTTTATGAAATTAATTTTACATTTTCATTGTATTTTGCATTCATTGCTCTAACTTCATTTGCAGTGTGCTCCTGCAGCACAGTTTTAAGGTTATCGAATTGTGATGTAACTTCGGATAGAGATCGCTTCAATGCATTATTATCATCTTTGAACTGGAAGACAAATGAAAGTGATCAGAAATATTTAGGTATCGTTTCCCAACAAGTGATAAAAATGTTATAATCGAGGAAAATGCTAAATGTCACATAATCGAGTGTCGGATTTAAATAATTCTTCAATAGAAAATAATTATAATAATATAAATATAAATAAATAAATAATGATAAAATAAAAAATTAATAAGAAAAGGCAAATAAAATTAATAAAAAATAAAAGTAAAAATAATAACTATAAATAAAAAAAATATCAATAATAATAATATATAAATAAATTTAAATAATAAAATAAAAAGTATTTTTAATATCATAAACTACAAAAATAAAATAATAATAATAATAAATAATAAAAAACAATGATAAAAATAATTAATAGAAATAATAATAATAATAAAAATTAAAATAAATAATAATAACTGAATATAATTAATAATATTATTTTTATAGTCGAAATTTTTTCCATTTTATTAAATATCTACTTCGCGGCGTCACTTTATAATAATAATAATAAAATAATAATATATAATAAAATTTAAATAATAAAAAAAAATGATAAAAATAATTAATACAAATAAAAAATAATAATAACCAATAATAATATTAATAATAAAAATTAAAATAAATAATAATAACATGATATAATTAATAATATTATTTTTATAGTCGAAATTTTTTCCATTTTATTAAATATCTACTTCGCGGCGTCACTTTATAATAATAATAATAAAATAATAATATATAATAAAATTTAAATAATAAAAAAAAATGATAAAAATAATTAATACAAATAAAAAATAATAATAAGCAATAATAATATTAATAATAAAAATTAAAATAAATAATAATAACATGATATAATTAATAATATTATTTTTAATAAAGATTATTTTTATAGTCGAAATTTTTTCCATTTTATTAAATATCTACCTCGCAAGTAAAGGCTAAAATTATCATTCAAAGCATCATGAAAGTGCCACTTTATAATAATAATAAAATAATAATATATAATACTCCCTCTGTCCAAAAATGATATTCCAGTTTGACTTTAAATCATAATTCTTTTATACGTAACAGTGATACTTAAAATGCAGTTTTTTTATTTGTTCAATCAATAAAATAAAATTATTTAATGTGTTTTTACTGTAAAAGTTTTTTCAAAACCGTTCAATTTTTTCATATTATCTATTGACAATCATTTTTGGACAGAGGGAGTAAAATTTAAATAATAAAATAAAAAGTATTTTTAATATTATAAACTACAGAAATAATATAATAATAATAAAAAACAATGATAAAAATAATTAATACAAATAATAAATAATAATAAGCAATAATAAAGCAATTATTAATAATAAAAATTAAAATAAATAATAATAACATGATATAATTAATAATATTATTTTTAATAAAGAATATTTTATAGTCGAATTTTTTTCCATTTTATTAAATATCTACTTCGCAGGTAAAGGCTAAAATTATCATTCAAAGCATCATGAAAGCGTCACTTTATAATAATAATAAAAAATAATAACAAATAATAATAATAATAAATAAAAAAAATAAATTATAAAAACAATAAAATAGGAATTTATGTTTGAAAATTATTTTATTTTACACAAATAAATAAATGAAATTTACCATATTTTTTTCAGCAGTCAACAATTGGACTTGTTCCTGGAAATTAGCGACATCTCTTGTTAGAGAGCCAATTCGTTCTAAATTCCTAATTTATTCGACAAATTCACAAAGAAATCCACTAAACCTATATAATTGTTAACTGTCTCTTCGTGACTTCGATTGACTTTTTCCAAATGAGTTTCTGAAATTTCTCGCAACTTCAAATACCGGGACTTTAGAGAAACGTTTTCTGATTTTATCGACTCTATTTCTCTTTCGATGTTTTCAATTTTCATTAGCCTCGTTTTGTCGAGTGACTCGAAATTATAGATTTGATCTTGAAGATTGCTCAATCTATTTTTATACTACAAATCAATATCAGATTTGATTCCAATGGAGACACGATTAATTCCTACCTCATTCCTACCGACAGTTACTTCGTTTATATGCTGAATTTGATTTTTCACTTTATTTTCCAAGGATATGAGTTTTGATATCAATTCCCTTTTTTCTTTTTCCAGTATCGTAATTGCTTCTTTACTGGTCATAATTTCCGATTTCAGACTCTTCAACTCCTTAGCACTTGCACTTTTTTCCAAGGCATTCAATTTTTTCAATAATCGATCAGTCGTCGATTCTAATTCATCAATTTTACTTTCCAATGGTTCTAGTTCTTCAAGGCGAGTTATTAGAGCTTCCTTTTCTTTCTATATTAGTACATGATATTTAAGAAAGTTCCAAGAAAATATTTTAAGAGTTACTTGATACTCTAATTCATTTTGTTTCGAATCCTCGACTAATCTAAATATGTGTTGATAATAGTATTAATGTGGTACAGAATCGCAAGCTATATGCTTGATAAGTTGGTTATTAGCAACGAGCAATGCTTAATACTATTTAATTACAGTCAGGATTTATCTATGGAAATAGGAGTCAGTTTGAGGATTAAAAATCATTTATTCTTACTACTTTTGATTACTTAAATTTAATATTTTTCAGCAATATATTAGGTGTATTAAATCAACTTTGCCATAATCACGCGCTCCATGGATTGTTTTTATATTACAAAAAATGTTATTCCCAATGAAGTGTTTGACGATACCGAAGAGTTTGCTGATGAAGATATGGAAGAATAAGATTCCATAGAAGATCAGTGCTCTGGTTACAATTTGGAGTTTATTAACGAAAATGAATATGTAATGACATTGGATATTGATTTTGATCAAATTATTAACAGGTTAAGAGGTATTATAAGAATGTTTAAAAAATCGGCTACAAAGCATTCTATTTTTCAACAAAATATAGCTCAAAAATGGGGAGAACTCAAGTTAAAATTAGACATAAAAATTCGATAGTTTTTTGAGTGTATTGATTGGATATATTAACAAATCCTTAATCGAATTGAATTTTGATCCAATTGCTGAATATGATATTTGTGTACTACAAAACCTTGTTGACGTTCTAGCACCAGTTGAAACTGATGTTACTGAATTGAGTAAAAATGATGCAAATCTCATAACAGCTGAAGGAGTTTACAAATTTTTGTTTGAAAAGTTGCAACCAATGCAAACAGATATAGCAAAATAACTGATATATGCTATCCAAAAAAGGATGGATGAAAGAAGAGATCCAGTTTTAATGACACCAATCATTTACCTACAGAGTGGAAATATACCAAGTTCCAACGATTATTTTAAATATTCGTCAAAAAATGCAGCAATTTCATTTGCTGTTAAAATTATGGAACAAATATATCTACAAATGTTCATAGAAGAGCATCTTAATAGTGATTCTACCTCATCTTCATCTGATGCAGATTATTTAATAGAATTATAACACCACAAGTTTGAATGCAAAAAGAACTCCAAAATGCAATAAGTTCTATTACAGCTCCAAAAAACTGTCATGTTCGCAATATCATGCAAATTGATAAATATAATGAACTAAAGAAAGAATTTCATCAGTTTGATTCTTTCAAAAAACGGTCGACAACGCTGGACATTTTGTATAATGCTCTTATAACAATACGGCCTACTTCAACCGCTTCTGGAAGAGTATTCTCAACAGCAGGCTCAATCAAAACAAAAAAGACGAATCATGAAACATTTAATTCAATTTTATTTTTAAAATATGTTTTTAGAAAAAAATAATATTTAAAATAATAAAATCATTTAAAATTAAACGCTTTTCTTTATTTATATTATTAAAAATTTCGTATAAAATGTTACTTTCGAAACGTCGACAAATTAATTTCATCAAGAAGGGCCATTACATGTAAAAAACTATTCGAACAAAGAGATTTTTAAACAAATAGGAGGAATTCCCGGTGTGATAGTTACAAGGTGGAGTAGTTGGTTTAAAGCCGCGCTTTTTTACTTTGAAAATTTAAACAGTGTACGAGATTTAATTACTCTGGTAAAAATGATGGAATTTTATATGAAAGGGCGAAGAAAGCGTGTTTTTAGGAAGGAATATACCAAGATTTGATTTTAGTACACCAATGTTACTCGAATATTGTTAAATTTTTGAATTCAATCGAAGATGGAAATGCAAGCATCGAATATAAACAGCATTGATCTCCTCGAGGATCCAGTTGGAATAACTGAATATATTCGTGATCAATTAAATAACTCCGATTTTCCAAAAGTCATTGAATTTGTTAATGATCAACTTTTTCCGAAAAACTAGGCTGATATAAAAAAATGCCCCTGCACGTCTATTGCAGCAGAGAGAAGCATTTCAATGCTAAAATCTATGTTAAGAAGTGATCGTAATTTCAAAACTGAAAATGTTTCTGCTTATTTTCTTGCATATTATAAAAACGATTACGATTATTAAACTTTTCTATTTGACTGGTACAAGTTTTATAAACAACTACACTATAATAATTATTATAATCAATTATATTAAGAAACTTTTATATTGAAAATATTTTTAATTTAAGTTACGTTTGAAAAAAAATAAATGCATAATTCCGGTCACCCTAATTATCACCAAAAATAAATTGCTTTCGTGACT
>CAUHTR010005891.1:0-13309 GCA_959609185.1 Schmidtea polychroa | reverse complement strand
TTTTAGTCTGTTTCATTATATTTAGTTCGAATTTTCTGTTAAAGTCTTCCATAAAAGTTTATGATCCATTCAATTTTAATTAATTAATTATCTAAAAACGAAATGTCATTAAATTAAGAAATATCTTCAATGATTATATCAAAAGCCGCATTTATTATATTTAATCAATAAAAATTAAAAGTAATATCAAAATAGCTTTGAAAATTTTCCATAAAATACGAAAAAATTTGGAAAAAATAAATTTGGGAAATAAATCTCTTTAATCATTGTATAATTTTAAATTATTACTAATTTTTGTCTTATTTTTATTTTAATCATAATGATATAAATTGTATCAAATTAACTTAAATAATAGCGTCGATAGCGTCGATCGCGTAATTATTTTAGGTCGATCGGCAATAAATATTCATATTTCAGTTATTTATTTCCTTTCAAGTTGCCATTTTCAATTTCAAGAATCAAAAACTATTTGTACGGGTGGTAGTAATCAAATTGACATAAATTAAAAATTTTTTAAATTGTGATACCATGAATAATTCTAAAATGATTTAAACTTATCACTATCATGAAGAATAGGAGCATGATTATTTCTTTATTATGATAAAAAAGAAATGCTGGTGTTTAATTTGTAATAATAGTGTTTCATTACCGAAGATAGGAAATTTGGAACGACATTTCAAAAAGTGATTTACGAAAACCTAAAATTATTGAACCTAATGCGTGCCTTTCATCGCAACAATTAATTTTCACCAAAGAAACATCAAAGTCAAAGTCGACTACAATTGCTTCTTTACGAGTATGCTATGTTCTTGGTAAAAATAAGAAACCATTTATTGATGGTGCTATTTTAAAAAATGCATTTTTAGGAGCTGCTGACTCTTTATTTTGTGTCTATAAAAATAAGTCAGAAATAGTTTCTGCGATCAACGATTTACAGTTATCACGCAATACAGTTGCAAAGCGAATGGACCAAATAAGTTCAAATTTAAAAGAACAATTAATGCAGGACATTACGAATTGTCAAGCTTTTTCACTTCAATTGGATGAGTCTACTGATGCAATTGACATGTCTCAAATGATTATTGTCATAAGAATGGTTTTTAAAGACTTCGACTAAAGAAGAAATACTTACAATCATTCCATTAAAAGGAAAAACTCGAGGTGAAATAAAATTGCTATAAAATTGCTAAATTGCCACTCTATAAAATTGTTTCAATTACGACGGACGGAGCACCAGCTATGACAGGTTGTCGAAATGGTTTCATCGCACTATGTCGAAATGATGAAGATTTTCCCGATTTCTTACAATATCATTGTATAATACCCCAGCATGTGCTGTGTGCTAAAGTTTTAAATATGCAAGAAATTATGAATATAGCTTTCAAAATTTCTAATTCAATTCGCGCAAAAAGTCTCCAAAGGCGTTTTTTTAAACTACAGGTCGAAGAATTTGATGATGGTGGACCATCCGAACTGCTCATGCATACTGATGTTAGGTGGTTAAGTCGAGGAAAGTTTATACAGCCATTTAGAGATCTAATCAATGAAATTAAGCCATTTCATGGCGAAAGAGGCGATGATTACAAACAGTTAAATGACGATATTTGGTTATTAGATTTGGCATTTTTAACTGATATAACAGCTAAATTAAATGATTTAAATTTAGAACTACAAGGTTCTAATAAAACGATTTTTCATATGATCAGTGCTGTAAACGCTTCCAGAGAAAATAAATTTCTGCTTGTATCAAAGCTAGAAAATAAAAATTTATCTAATTTACCAAACATGTTGGCGCAATTAAAAAGTTTTGCTTCCACTAATTATGATGAAAATAAATATATCAAAGAAATTAAGAACGTTATTGAAGAATTTGGTAACCGTTTCGAAGATTTTAAAAAACTTGATAATGTAGTTTTTATTTATGAGTTTTCCATTTGATAGCAATATTAAAGCAGAGACAATTGCAGAAAACCTTTTAACTATTTTTGATATGGATAACATTTACCTTGAAGCAGAAATTATTACTTTACAAAATGATATTTATATTAAAGCAAGAGCTTCCGAAGATAAATTCTGGAAATATTTAGCTGAAGATAAATATCCTAATCTAAAAAAATGTGTTGAAAATTTATACGCCTGTTTTGGTTCGACATATTTGTGCGAATCAGCATTTTCACAAATGAAAATAATAAAGTCGAAATACCGAACTAATTTAACAGACGAACATTTAGAATCATGCTTGAGAAATGGTCTGAGTCATCAAATTATGTACAAATTATAGACACGATGCAATGTAGAATAAGTAATTCAAATATTGTACCGTCAGGAAGTTCAAAATGATTTTTTGCCTATTCTTATGTAAGTTACTTTAGTTGTAAAAATAATATAATTATATTTTTGTATTTTTCAGTTTCCTTCTTAACAGACGACATTATCATAATCAATAAAAATTAAATTATATTTTTTTAAAAGATATGTAAAGCTTGTGAATGTTTTTTAATTATTACTATTAATAAATATTATCGATATATGATTTTTATTTAATTTAATTTAAATAAGTATATGTTAGAAATTTTAAAAATCGTGAAATTTGGACCCCTAAATATTGCCTTCTCCTCTTACTCTTATTTTTAGAAAAAGTAGATCGCAGAGGATTTTTACTGCGTGAAGAAGATCTTATAGGAAAATTAGTTGACACCCCTGCTATAAGGGAATTATTCAATGATCAATAAGATTAATTACAAAGTCAAGCATAGAAATAAGAGTAGATTGACTATCGGACGCTCAGATTTAAACTGTGGTTTCCATCTTTCACTAATCTACAGATTAGAAACTAATAATTTCTGCATAAAAAATTTAATTCCAATCATACATGCAATTCTGAGATATCAAGCAGTGTTAACTCAACAGCTGTTTGTGATATCATTTTAAAAAACAATGATTTAAAGAATATCAAAGTTAAAAATGTTGTGAGTAAGAGCTTTCATCTATGTGAATGTATCTTACCATAGAACTAGAGCAGCTTTGAATTCTGAAAAACAAAAGCAATGTATGATTTTAGAAGATAGTTATTACTATTTAAATTAAATAGTAGCCCGATTGAATAGTAATTGTAGTAGAATTTTACAATTTTAATGATAATTATGGGCCAAAACAGAACCTCAATTAGGATTTTTACTCCTGTTTTGGCGCCCCCAACATCCTGCAATAAAAATTTAAAAAAAAAAACTACAACGATAATTTACTATAGTAAATTATCGCTATAGAAAAAAAAACGAAAAAAAATCGAAAATAAAATTGAAAGTAAAACTAACAAAATAAAAATAAATAGAAATTTCTATAGCTTGATTACAATTACCCCTTATTTTCCAAGCTAATCTAAAAGAAGATATAAAGGCATTTCTGAAGTTTGATTACAATTGTGCATTTCTTCCAAATTAATCTAAAAGAGGATACCAAAACATTTCCTAAATCAGGTTAAATAAATTTTATTCATTAATAAACGTTTTGTAGTTACATTGTTCGTTATTTACCATTTTTTCAGGGTCTTATAAACACGCATATATACACGCACCCCGATTGTCCCGCCACAATTTTTAACGGTGAATCTATCGGGTTTATCAAGCTCCTTACAACATAGACATTCAAAAACTAACTACATACCCATTACACGCACAATAGTACGACACATAAATACTGTAATTCAATTAGGTAAAGATAAACCCTCGAACATAACAACAGTAATCAAAACACGGCAATAATACAAATTGCGCCCGATGAAAATAGGTTTAAAAGGCTTTCATAGCTTGGGAATCTACTATCAAATTCTATCAATCTTCTAGAAAAATGATAACTGTTGACTGAACCTTTTTATCAGGTCCTAATAAAGGAACACTTCTGACTGCTGTTTCTTATGACGGAAACAACAGATTAATTATTGTGGCGATTGCGATAGTAGAATCAGAAAATTTAGAAAGTTGGAAGTTTTTCATTCATAACTTAAACTTAAGTTTGAATCTATACAACAGCGATAGCATAATATTTTCCGATGGAAATAAGGGATTGTTAAGAGCATGTGATGAAATTCTTCCATTAGCTCATAAAGCTCATTGCTCGCGCCACTTAGCGCATAATTTAAAACAAGAAATCTAATTCTTCTGAAACATTATTGGCAATCTGTCAATAACTATGATGAAGCTTGTTTTATGAACATTTAGAGGCAATAAAAAGAATAAACGAGGAATCATATGATATTTTAATCAAAGCCGGAATCGAGAGATGGGCTAATTCAATTTTTCCGACAAGAAGAAATGGAAAACACACTTCAAATGCAGCTGAATCGATGAATTCTGCAATAATGAAGTTTATAGATATGGATATAGTAGATGGATGGGTGCCCGCTAGATCACATACCCCCCCCCCCCCGGCGGGAAAATTTTTTAAAAATTTTCTTAGTCTAAAAGTACATTTTTTTTCAAGGTCAAATTTTAAACAAAGACATATGACTCACCAAGGTCATTTAAACAAAGACCATGACTCATCAAGGTCATTTCAATGTCATTTCAAGGTCGCGTGACTCATCTAAGGTCATTCCCAAGGTCATATGACTCATCGTGATGACTCATCAAGGTCATATTATTATTTTTAAAAAATATTATTATTTTATTATTATTATTCAAAATATTATTAGTGATCTAGCGGGCACCTGGTTTTCGTTTGCCCAAAAGTTATCGTTCAAATCATTTTATTTCATCGATCGATAGCTTATTTTGAAGCCTAGTGCAAGACCTTTCGAGTGAGCTATTGAAGGTATCATCATCATTAATATTGACAAAGTTATTAACATTTTACCAAAAATCATTTTCAAGGTCATATAATTATTATTATTATTCAAAATAATATTAGTGATCTAGCGGGCCCCTGGTTTTCGTTTGCCAAAAAGTTATCGTTCCAATCATTTTATTTCATCGTTCGATAGCTTATTTTGAAGCTTAGTGCAAGACCTTTCGAATGAGCTATGGTATCACCAGCATTAATATTGACAAAGTTATTAACATTTTCCCGAGACCATTTTCAAGGTCATATAATTATTATTATTTTTCAAAATATTATTTTCAAGGTCATATAATTATTTTTCAAAATATTATTTTTTCAAGGTCATTTATTTTTTCAAGGTTATTTATTATTTTCAAGGTCATTTATTATTTTCAAGGTCATTTTTTTTTCAAGGTCATATTTTAAAATTTAAATTTACAGAGTTATCGCCAACGAAAATTGTTCAACGATAGCTCATTTTAAAGCCCAATCCAAGACCTTTCGAATGAGCCATATATTATTAACATTATTATTATTATTATTATTATTATTAACATTATTATTATTATTATTATTATTATTATTATTATTATTATTATTATTATTATTATTATTATTATTATTATTATTATTATTATTATTATTATTATTATTATTATTATTATTATTATTATTATTATTAATATATATACTCCTAGTCTATCCGACAAAATATTTTGTCCCCCTATGGGTACTGCTCACAAGGGTACTGCTCACGCTCAACAACTCGCAAGGGTACAATGATATTATTAAACAATGTAATAAAACATATTTTTTAAATTTATTATTATTATTATTATTATTATTATTATTATTATTAATATTATTATTATTATTATTATTATTATTATTATTATTATTAATATTATTATTATTATTATTATTATTATTATTATTATTATTATTATTATTATTATTATTATTATTATTATTATTATTATTATTATTATTATTATTATTATTATTATTATTATATATAGTCAGAGTCTATCCGACAAGATATTCTGTCCCCCTAAGGGTATTGTTCACCAGGGTACTACACACAATCTGATGCGGCGTCAACTCTCATTGGTAAAATTTGTATTGATTTAAAAGCAATTAACTTACAGATGTTATCTAACATTTGTTTCGTCACATGCTTGATAAATTAAATTCTGCCTGACTATTAGGCAACTATTATTTGTGTTATACTTTTTCAATATCATTTCTTATCAATTCCCACCATAAAACACAGATACCTAAATATAATACATATATTTTAAAGAATTAATTCATGTCTTACATTCGAAATCTTTCACATTCTTCAGGTATGACGAGTACTTTACTTAATTGCTAAAACATCGGTTTTTCCTATTTTTTCTTGACATTCGTTGAAAGACAGTTTACATAATTTAAGTCTGATAAGTAAACATTCATGTTGAAGGACACCCGCAATCAGATAATTCATTTAAGAAATCTCTAAATCCGGAATTATAACTCCTTTAGTGTTTCACCATTTTGTCTGATTCATCTTCTTCATAATCATATAATTCAGGTTTAAATAAGAATCTCTAAATCTCTATAACACATAAGTCCTTTGGTGTTTCACCATTTGTCTGGTTCATCTTCTTCATAATCCAATAATTCATTTTCTGTTGGTGGTCTGAGCGGTCGATTTAATTAGAAATAGATATATTAAAGATATTTAAGGTATCATTCAGTAAAATAATATAGTATTTTCGTGTATTTTTAGTTAATTTATAAATAACAGTATTTTGATATATCAATAAAGACCATATACTGCGAGTTTATCCGACAAGATATTCTGTCCCCCTATGGGTACTACTCACACTCAACATGTCGCAAATTATTATTATTATTATTATTATTATTATCCTATAAAACAAGTAGATATTTTTGAAGGAACAAATTTATATAATTTAAAAACTATAAAAACTCAAATACTTAGAAAATGTTTTAAAATATGTAGGTCAACTCAAAATACTTATAAATTTTTTTTTTAGAATTTATATAGGTTACATACACACATGCTGTATATTTTCAATAAATAGTCTAGTATTAGTAATTTCAAATTTATTTCCAAAATTATTTTCAATTTTATTTTCATAGTAATATTATTATTTTATTTTCGAAGTTTCATTATTTAATATTAAATATTCATAGAACTTAATTTCTACAACAATTTCATGATTTTTCAACATTTTCTATATTTTCAATATTGTTATGATTATTTTCAGGAACATTTTCATTAGTTGCACGAACATTTTCATCAATTATTATTATTATGATTATTTTAAAATATTTAACAATACCATACAATTTAAGAGAAACATGATTATTTAGATACCAAATAGCAAATATTTAGGCCATTTAATGAAAAATACATGGTTATTTTAAATATTTCTTAAGTAAAATATTTCTAGAAAAAATTTACCAATTTAGTTAGAAATCCATGTTTTTGGTTGTACTTGGATTCATAACAATTTTTATATAGTTGATAGTAATACCAAATATTTCAATCATTTAAATAGATACATATTTAGTATAATATTTAAAATTATTAATATATGATTAATTGGGGGTAGTTTTGAATAAAATTATTAGGACAATTCTGTGACTATTTTAGGAACTAATTAACAATTTATAATATAAAATTGTTAAATTCATTTGGAGTAAATTCCTGTCTTTGTTCGAGGCAAAAATATTTAAAGGAGTCAGAGTCATAATAGATCATTTGGTTATCATTTAACCAAATAAGGTGCTTATTAGTTAGAAATACATGTTCAATTCTTTTTTTAATTTAATTAGATGATCATTAGACGTAATATATCTTTGCAAAAAATTTAAGATGTTTGAGTAACCAAAACATGGATATTTTGTGCGATAAATTTATGAATGTTGGTTAATTTTGTTATTTTTTAGTCATTTAAAATAATATTTAGCAAAGGTAATTTAGCAAAATATCATTTATCCACCCGATAACAATATTCCTTCAATAGACTAAATGATATTCAACCTATTTAATTTCTGTAAATATAATTAAAATCATAAATTTCCTTCATGAAAGTTAAATTTTNTTAATATATCTTAAAATCTATAGAAAATTCTTCAAAATATGAATTTTATTTAATTGTTACAGACATTTTTCTATTGAAATAATTTAGTAGCTAAATTCAAAGAGTCCACTAAAAGATCAAAATAAATATTTAACCACATGTATCATTCAAATACCTAACTAGAGATGATAATATCTCATTGATTGATCATAATTCTTCATCGATTCAACTAATTATAGTCATTATAACATGATATATCTTTCAAACTAAATCACAAATTTCAATATATTTTACAATAATTTTCAAATATATCATCATCGTGAAAAAATTAGCTGGTTTCAACTTTAGATTTTCAATATTTTAAAGTTCATCAATGTGTAAATATTCTTAGAAAAATATATGAAAAAAAAAATTATTTAGTCAAATTCAATATCATTACAAAGTCATCATCATCAAAATTTATCCTATCACCTCATTAAAAAATAATTTTTATTTAAAATTTAAAAACAAGTCAATAAATATAGCAAATTATCAAGAAATTAATTAAATTTATCATAGAATTAACACTAAAATTTTTAAATATTCTTTCAAAATCATTAAAACACACCAGTACCTTTACGACCAGTACCCTTACGACCAATACCCTTACAAGCAGTACCCATAGGGGGAGAAAATATGTTGTCGGATAAACTCAGAGTATATATAATAAAACGAATTAACAATAACTCCATCAAATTGAATCAGTCAAATTATCACAAATTTTAATAAAAAATCTTATTCTAAAATGGTAAGCAGAGTAAAATCGAAAGATAATTTTAATAACACAGAGATAAAATTAACAATATTATTCTCAGGTGGTAAGAATATTTTATTTTTGAGTCTGTTATCCCTTTATTGTCATTGTTTACTTGGGGTTTTCATATATTTAAATAAAGTTAATGGCACACTTTGTTTCGTTCTTAACTTTGAGAGATCTTTTTGATTGAAAAGACTAATATATCTTAAATTATCTTTTAGAATATTTGAAAAAATAAATGACCTTGAAAAAATAATGATATGATGATGATACTTTCTATAGCTCAATCGAAAGGTCTTGGATTGGGCTTTAAAATGAGCTATCGATGAACAATCTTCGTTGGCGGGAACTCTGTAAATTTAAATTTTAAAATATGACCTTGAAAAAATAAATGACCTTGAAAAAATAATATTTTGAAAAATAATAATATGACCTTGAAAATAATATTTTGAAAAAGTAATAATAATTATATGACCTTGAAAATGGTCTCGGGAAAATGGTAATAACTTTGTCAATATTAATGCCTTCAATAACTCATTCGAAAGGTCTTGCACTAAGCTTCAAATTAAGCTATTGATCAATGAAATAAAATGATTGGAACGATAACTTTTGGGCAAACGAAAACCAGGTGCCGGCTAGATCACTAATAATATTTTGAATAATAATAATAAAATAATAATATTTTTTTAAAATAATAATATGACCTTGATGAGTCATCACGATGAGTCATTTGACCTTGGGAATGACCTTGGATGAGTCACGCGACCTTGAAGTGACCTTGAAGTGACCTTGATGAGTCATGGTCTTTGTTTAAATGACCTTGGTGAGTCATATGTCTTTGTTTAAAATTTGACCTTGAAGAAAAATGTACTTTTAGACTTAGAAAATTTTTAAAAAAATTTCCCCGCCGGGGGGGGGGGTATGTGATCTAGCGGGCACCTGATCTTGCGGGCACCCATCCATCCACTGGATATATCTAATTTCATAATTGATATAAATAATTACACTATGGAAATGATGAATTTGAGAATAAATGAAGCTTTAATAGGAAGAATAACCAAGGTATCTGAATCGAAACTAAAGAAAAATTTAGAAAAGGGAAAAATACTTAGTTTAAAAAGATCTAATGAATATATCTTTCTTGTTGATGATAAGTGCCTAGTCAACATTCAAGATAAAAGTTGCGATTACAAAGAATATTTCCATTTACGGTTTCCTTGCTCTCATATTTGCTCAGTTATCTACTTTCTCAGATTAGATTTATATAGTTTTGTTTCTGAATACTATTTTAATCAGAAAATTTGGCAATCGTATGAAACTAGCATTCTTCCTTTAAGTGCGAAAAATCTGATGAAAGATAATGTTCCGCCACTTAGAGAAAAGAGGACGTTTAAGTGCTTTCTGAAATTAAATTTTCGTCTAATATATTTTTACATGTCTAATTTTTGAAATTGAAATATAAACTCAACGTAAATGCTTAAAATAATATAAATAAGTCGCTTTTTGTTGAATATCTAATTTTTTTCGTGTTTAGTAATTAATGAATAAAACTTTCGCGATTATAATTTAATTTATAATTTTTATGATGATGTTTATTAATGTTACAAAATAAATCCATTGTTGCAGATAATAAAAATGTCAGATAATAAAAATATTTATTAATTTAACAATTAAAATATACAAAAACATATAAATAATAATGTATTTCATAATTCCAATATTGATCACAATCGAAATTGAATTATAATAATTATAATAATAATAATAATAATAATAATAATAATAATAATAATAATAATAATAATAATAATAATAATAATAATAATAATAATAATAATAATAATAATAATATAAAATGATGATTGCTTGGTAGCAGCATTTATTATTTAAAACAATAAAATGATAATTTAAGCCTTTTGCTGCAAATAATGTATTTAATGAAAGAATTTTCGACTATACGATAGTCCTTGTCAATCTCCTGGTATTTAGCAATGTTCTTCCTCAAAATACCCTTCAATCTTTCTTTTATTTCCTTTCTCTTAATTCTCATTGGTTGTAAATATAATGAATTGTTTTACTAAAAACTTTTAAAATTTTTTTTTTATAATTTTTACATTTAAAATTTCAAAATGACACAAACTAAAAATTTTTAAATTTTTTACAGCTTCTGGTTACGAACACCTCGGCAACATCGAAACATACAAGAAACATACAAGAAAGTCAGCCGCATGTCACCAAACACCATCGAAATGAAGATCAACAAAGTATGGAAACCCATAGCTTTGGAAATGAGGCTCAACAACAGAATAACCAACAGCTTCGTCACAAAAAATTCTGATCTTCCTAACTTCTACCACCTAATTAAAACTCACAAAGAGGGTCCTGGTATCAAAATTAGACCTATAGTGTCCAACAAAAATGGACCAACAACTAAAACAAGTTGGCTCCTTGCAAAGATCTTGAAACCTTTATTGGACACGATACCACACCATCTTCAAAGCAGCGACTGCCTCATGACAAGACTAAATAATAACATGACTTGTCATAGAGAATTCCAAAACCCATTTAGTCTTGATGTCGTATCACTATACACATCTATCGAGCCAACAGAGGCTATTCAATGTTTAGAAAAGAAATTAAGAGAAAGCAACTTGTTAATAAAGGAAATGAATATCGAGAATATCACCAAACTACTTACTGTTATCCTCGAGAACACCTATTTTACCTTTGAACAAAATATCTATAAACAAGTTAAAGGTCTGCCTATGGGTTCTAGCATATCAGGACTGCTAGCAATCATCTTTATGGATAACCTCGAACGACAGACACTGAGGACCATACAACCCATCGGTTTCTATGCAAGATATGTAGATGATATCTTCATCACGACCAAAAACAGAAAAGAAGCGGAGGAAATATTTCATACATTCAATGCGGCTCATCAAGATATTAAGTTCGAAATCGAATATCCGGAAGAAGATGGATCCCTCAATTTATTGGATTTGAGAATCAAAATAGAAGAAAATACTCCAACATACGGGTTCTACAGAAAACCAGCTCGCAAAGAAATATTTATGCACCAAAGATCAGCGCTTCCATACTTACAGAAAGTACATGTCATAAGAAACGAGAAACGAAGAATAGCCAATCGATGCACGGAAGAAAACGAAAACTTTAAAGAGCAATCAAATTTCAATAAAATCCTACACCGAAACGGATACCAACGTGAGGACATTGAAAAAATGAATTCTACCCCAAGAAGACCTAGGGAATTAACACAAAAGAATCAGAAATATTTCTATCTGAATATCCCATTCATCAGTGACATACTCGACTTCAAGATCCTGAAAGAACTTAAACGTACCGGTCTTCCAATTCGGATAGCACATAAATCTTGGACATTGAGAAGGGCTCTGGCAGGCAACATAAATAGAGAAAACAATTGCACAATGAAAAACTGCCAGACACCGAAAGATATGTGCTTTAGAAAAAACATCGTCTATTGCATCACGTGCAATGTATGCAATGAAATCTACATTGGAAGTACCCTCAGGACCTTGCACCAAAGAGTTAAAGAACATCTAGATCCTGGTGGAACATCCTCGTTGGGCAGACATCTCCGGCAGTGTCAGCCAACAGAGGAAAGAAAAAATATTTCAATAGAAATCATAGCTAATGGAAACATCCAAAAGAAAAATGTCAGAATCAAAGAAGCAATTCTCATCATAAACAGACAGCCAAAGATCAACACTAAAGAAGAAATCAATGAAATCATGAATTTGATCTGTTGTCATTGACTTTGAGAATAACTGACAATATATAAAGAAATTATAAAAACAAATAGAATAAATTAAAAAATAATAATTAGAATAATATAGAAAAAAAATTTTTAAAAAATAGGGTTTGAAAATCAAAATTGACACATTTATTGAAATATTTAAATAGCATATATAAGTAGTTATTGGAGGCTTTATTTAAAATATTTTCAAATATTTTATTAGGCTTCTAGAAGCTAATTATAGAAGCTGTAAAAAATTTAAAATTTTTAGTTTGTGTCATTTTGAAATTTTAAATGTAAAAATTATAAAAAAAAAATTTTAAAAGTTTTTAGTAAAACAATTCATTATATTTACAACCAATGAGAATTAAGAGAAAGGAAATAAAAGAAAGATTGAAGGGTATTTTGAGGAAGAACATTGCTAAATTCCAGGAGATTGACAAGGACTATCGTATAGTCGAAAATTCTTTCATTAAATACATTATTTGCAGCAAAAGGCTTAAATTATCATTTTATTGTTTTAAATAATAATAATAATAATAATAATAATAATAATTATAATAATAATAATAATAATAATAATAATTAAATAGTAATAATAATAATAATAATAATAATAATAATAATAATAATAATAATAATAATAATAATAATAATAATAATAATAATAATAATAATAATAATAATAATTAAATAGTAATAATAATAATAATAATAATAATAATAATAATAATAATAATAATAATAATAATAATAATAATAATAATAATAATAATATTTTATGAAATTTATATTTTTTTTTATATTTTAATTGTTAAATTAATA
>CAUHTR010005889.1:0-23914 GCA_959609185.1 Schmidtea polychroa | reverse complement strand
ATTCAAGATTCAAAAAACAGAAAGCAAATTTCAATGCCTGAAAATAGGTATAAAAACAAAAAAAATTCGTCAAAAATTAATTTCATTAATTGTTTTGGAGACGCCTTTTCTTTTAAAAAAAGGAAAAAATTATGTTTAAAAAATTAAAAACTAGAAAAAAATAAAATTTCATATTGTAAAAAAATTAAATTTCATATCATCTTGTAGGCGCCTGTGTGCATTGCACACTTCGAACACTCTTCGAGCCGGGCCTGTATATATATATATATATATATTATATATTATATAATATACATACATAAACATAATATTTTTTATTCTTATTTCGTACAAACTTTTTTTACTGCTAATTCCTCGATAATATCATCAAAATTTATCAGTTTTGTTACCTCCTGTTCTAATGATAACATAGCCACCCCCTCTAACCTATCTTGTTGCATGGTTGATCTTAAATAATTTTTAATTAACTTTAATTTGAAAAAAACTGCGTTGCATTTGGTGTCAAAATCTTAATCCTAGCTACTAATAATTGTTAGAAATATGAAAGCGCGGGGCCTCGGGAAAAATCCCCGAAGTCCTGACCTCTGAGCCGGCCCTGTTAGTAACTGTATTCACATTCAGTTCGCAATAAATTTGTAAGCATTTAATACATTTTTAGTATATATCAGGACTTCTCTGGGACAATATGTCTCATCGTGTCTTAATTTCATCATTTTTATATGTTTATATTTTTTAGTTTTAATTTTAATATTTTATACAATGCTCTTAGATATTGAATACTATTGGAATTAGTTAATTATTTAATAATTGAAAGTCCCCAATATATGTATGTATTAGAGAAACTGTGTTGTGCTGACATATTTAACTTGTTGGTTCCCATTGGCCCACTTTATTATCTATCCTGGCATTTATTTCTATCATTTGTGTCAGTGTTACTCAAATGATGTGCCACGAAGCATTTGTCAAATATTTAAATTAGCTAACGTTTTTTGTAATTTGATAAAAATTTTAAAATCAGTAAATATTGAATTTTAACGAACAATATTGAAATTATATTTCACGAAAGATTAAATCGTAAGTAATTTGAAATATAAACGCATTGAATATATTTATTTAAAAATATTTTGAAGTGTAAATAATGGACAAGTACGTGAATCGATCTCAGGATAGCAAGGAAAAGGAAACCGTGACAATAAAAGCAAGCAAACAAAACAAAAAATCTCGTTGAAATGCAAATTTGGTTTTGTTACATCCGAAAGCGATTGCAATTTGCTTATTATGCTCTGCAACTCCCTCAAATGAGGCGATGGTACCAAGTAAACTTTCTAAACATTTAATAACAAGACATCCGGAAGTGTAATGGGAAGTGTGCCGTGAAGCAAAGTAACACTGCCCGAGGTATTAAAAGCAGATTGGATTTCCTCAGTATATCGTCTTTATCCAATTATTTCTTTTTTATTTCAATTTCTTATTAATTCATTGGTACTTCCGTGTTATCTTACTTCAAAAATTAAATTAAAAAAGAACACATAATTATTATATTTATTTTCTAAATCACAGTTACAAACTCAGCAAATGTTTGTAAAGAGTTTGTAAATGGTCATCCAGGTGGCCAGAAAACCACAATGTCGTTAAGAATAGTGTCGAACACATCGGCACTGTTGCTTAGAACACGTTTGCGCCACATAAACTCACATAATCACATAAATCACAGATAGCCTTAATAAATTCATGTTCAATAACGTCATCAATAATGTATTCTCTCATTTTTTATTTTGTTATTTTAATTATATTTTATAATTTAATTTTTGGGGGTAAGATAACACGGAAGTACCAATTCATTTTTAATTTATATATTTCCTAACGTGGATCCCAATGATAAATAAACTATTTAACTAGCTACGGTTACTACGGTAATAAATATAATATGAAACAATAATAAAACAATAAAATTGATTAATTAATTTATTGGTTGATTGATTGATCGATCGAATTAATGAATAATAATAATAATAATCAATGAGAATAAGACAAATGTAGTAAAAATATTGAAAATAAAATATAAAAACAAATGCGATACATTGATTGCAAAAAATCGATAATTGGTGCAATTCCGCACAAATGGCACACAATCGTAGTCATAGCAACACAGTAGAGGGAATGGAACAAAGGAAAGCCGTATCACACACAAATACGCACACACGCTCACAAAAACACACATTATAATACTGGGCCAATCAGCAATCAGTAATACCAAAAATAAGAACTATCACCGAAAAAATAGAAAAATCAATTGATAATGAGATCATTTGGGAACTCCACCTCGGTTCAACTCCTCCATTTTGATATTGTCCTTATTACTCCTAATATTCATCGCTATGGAACCAGCGTGTCGCTTGTTCTGCTTCATATCCTTCAAAATGTCGAAGGCGTCACGGAATAACTCCTTGTATTTTGGGCGGTAATTCTGAGTGGTCAACAGTTTCCTCTGGCGGCGGGTTTCTTCTGAGAATATGTTGTCGAGCTTCCTTTGGAAATCCTCATCATTGTAGGCAATCGATGAGCATTTATCACAGGCCATTTCCTCACGATGTCGTGATGATTGCAGGAGAGTTTCATACTGTTTCACTAGGTGATTGTATTTCTCGTCCAATTCATTCAGCAGTGAGGATGGCTTTTCATTTCTTTTCGTTGCTTCCGCACCAATCGATTTCAGGGAATTAGTGGAGGTAAATACCTGACCCCCTGTATTCAGGCTGCCAACCTAGATATAATTGCTTTCACTAGGAATTCTCTATCACAATTCAGTTCAATGCTCATTTTACAAGATATCTAGTACAAGTAGAGAAAACTGTAAATAAAACCTAAGAGCTAGGTTGAGCATCTCACTACAATAAGCGGCTTCATAACTTTGCTAGACCAAAAGCAAGAATAGTAATCAAATAGAATGTAATTGCATATCAATATGAAAAACCAATTGTGTATAAAAGGTATGTTGATGATATTTTTCTGATATTTAAAAATAAGGAACATGTGAAACTGATAAGGATTCATCCACAGCATTTCTTGACTTGTTAATTAAACGTAAAGATGAACAATATGAGACAGAAATTTACAGAAAACCAACAGATACCGGTCTCTATATTACCCCAGAGAGTTTGTGTGAATTTAAATATAAAAGAAACATGGTGAAAGGACTGGTTTATCGATCGTGGTGATTATCTTCCACTTTTAAAAATTCAGTAAAAAGTGTAGATAAATTAGTTGAATTACTGGTGAAGAATGGCTACTCAAAACGGTTTTTATTGTTAACGTTGAAAGCGACTGTTGATAAATGTATGAATAATGCTAAGGATCGTAGTATGAATGAATGCAAATCGACTGATATGTCGAATGATGTAGTGAATATGAGTATTGATACTAACAAACAAGATGAGCCAAAATATACGATGGTATTGCCGTATTCTGATAGATATAAAGATTTCAAAAGAAAGATAGGTAAACAGCTGGGTACATTGAATTATAGAATTGTTTCAAAATCGTGCAAAGTACGTAGTATGTTTGTTAGTAAATCTCAAACGCCGGTTGGATTGTGTTCGGATCTCGTTTATCAATTCACATGTAATGGCTGTAATGCCACATACATTGGAGAGACTTCCCGTCATCTCTGTACTCGAGTTCAAGGACATTGTGGACCGAAGGGAGTGTCCAATATTAAGGATCACAATAAAGTCTGTATGAGAGAATTAGGAATGTCGGATTTTAAAATATCAAAAATTTTGATAATTGTTTTGAGCGTGTGATATGTGAAGCATTATTGATAAGAGCTTTTAATCCTAAAATCAATGTGCAGAATGCAGTGAATACGTGTGTGTTGAATGTTTTTAATTAAGTTTTTGTATGTTAATGTATATTAATAATAGTTTTATTAAATAATTAAAAAAATAATTAAAATAATAATTTAATAATTTTAAAAAATAATTGTTTAAAATTGTTATTTATAATTTGTTTATATATTATCAATATAGTATAGTTATTCATCCGTAATGAATGTAGGTAACCTGATGACGATGATTGTGATGCTATCGAAATATAGTGAAAAAGATGAACGAATGGCGATTTTTATTAATAAAATCTTTACCGTGTTTATTTAAAGATTTAAATAATATAATAAAGTAGATAATAAAATTATAAATTAAAATAATCAATTAAATATGAATATCGAAGTTATTAATTTGTTTGATGGTAAATTAAATATATTCAAGAATGATTGAAAATTAAAATATAAAATATTTATTGAATGTTTGTGTGCGAATATCACCTAATCAATTATTAACTCATGCGTGCGAAAATATCTTCAAAGCAAAAAGCAGAGATTGTTTAAATAAGCGAGATTTTGTGTTGTGTTTAAAAATATAGTTTTTTTTTGTTTTGAAATATTATGGATGTTATTAATTTATGAAACCAGACATTTAATATATCAGAAGTTATTTGTACATCTGTGTAAGTTAAGGATGTGCTAATGAATGATAAAAATATATCACGAAAATAATAAAATAATCCATGAAGATCACGATAATTAAAATAAGTGATAGATCTGGAGATAGACGTGACTTTGAAGGATTAGTGCATAACTGGAAGAATCAGAAAGATGTTGAAGCCGACAGTTCTATGAAAAATATTATCGAATATTGAAAAGGTCATCATTTATTATCATTATATTTGCCATAGTGTAGAATTTGGAGGATATTAAAGGAATAGAAAATAGAAAAATACCTCAACTGGTTTTTCGTCCACCTTGTCGATATCATATTCCATTACCGAGTAGAGGTCTTCTACCAACGTGTTAGTTTGAGATCCCACCTGAAATGTCATACCGAATCATATAATGTTATTACTATCAAGTATTGATTGTCAAGGAGTAATGTCATGGATATCACATCATGGCCAGCGTTAGAAATTATTCATAAAAGCATTTGGATTATTATTGTTATTATTATTATTATTATTATTATTATTATTATTATTATTATTATTATTATTATATTATTATTATTATTATTATTATTATTTAAAACAATAAAATGATAATTTAAGCCTTTTGCTGCAAATAATGTATTTAATGAAAGAATTTTCGACTATACGATAGTCCTTGTCAACAAGGACTATCGTATAGTCG
The DNA here is from genome assembly GCA_959609185.1 of Schmidtea polychroa. NCBI lineage: Eukaryota > Metazoa > Platyhelminthes > Tricladida > Dugesiidae > Schmidtea > Schmidtea polychroa. Next base: position 18,735 of record CAUHTR010005889.1, on the reverse strand, counting down.
AAAATTCTTTCATTAAATACATTATTTGCAGCAAAAGGCTTAAATTATCATTTTATTGTTTTAAATAATAAATGCTGCTACCAAGCAATCATCATTTTATATTATTATTATTACTATTTGTTATTATTATTATTATTATTATTATTATTATTATTATTATTATTATTATTATTATTATTATTATTATTATTATTATTATTATTATTATTATTATTATTATTATTATTATTATTATTAAGTATGCAATAAAGCTGAATCAGCAATATTGTATAATTACCTGGTCATGATACCAATGAGAGCCAAAACCTCGAAACTAGTCTACTATAGGGATCTGCAATGGGTATCACAAAGCTTGTGCTGTTTATATTGTTATTTTTTTATTTTCATTAATCTTTATTATTATTATAATATTTTTTAATTTTTATTATTATTATCTATTATATTATTATTATTTTTTATTATAATTTTATAAATTTTTATTATTCTTTGTTATTATTTTTTTTAAATTATTTTTATTATTATTTATTATATTATTATTATTATTATTGTTATTTTTTTATTAAAATTTTATTATTATTATTATTATTATTATTATTATTATTATTATTATTATTATTATTATTATTATTATTACTAGTATTGTTATTATTTTAAATATTTTTATTAGTATTATTATTATAAAATTGTCACTGAAATTATTTACCTTATTATTTTGCTGAGGAAAGCATTTCAAATCTTCTAATTCGACTTCCATGTGACGTAATTTCTTCTGGAGCTCAGATATTTGCAAACGCAATTCTTCGTTTTCTTGATTTTTCAAATCCATTTCGATTTCCAGCACTGTGATCCTTTCTTCTTTTGCTTTGCATTTTCTGCAAATTGGTGGGCATGCTCTCTGTATATCGATGTGATCCTCATCCGTAACTATCGTTGGCAAATGATTGGATTCATCACTAAATGCAAGAGAATGGAACTTTTTCAATTGTTCAATTTCTTTTTCGGCCGACTTCAATTTCTCAGTCGCCTCATCGAGACTCTGTTCGAGATATGAGTTTTTCTTAGCGATGCTACCGCGTTTGAATCGACAATTGTGAGACCAGATAAATATCAATAAAAATTACTTGAATATTTTTTCTTTTTGTTTCTTGCTGTCACATAATAAATTTCTGTTAGTAATTTCTAGATCGTGACTGTTTTTGTCCACGTCTTCGTATAGGATCATTTTGTTACGGTTCAATTCTCTCAATGTCTCCAGTTGCTTTTTCAACAGCTAAATAGATATAGGAAATATTTATGGCAAACTGACTGTTGGAATTTTTCACACAATTAAATGCTACAATAACTGTTCCGGAATCTCAGGCAATAATTGCATTTGAAATCCAGGTAAGACTTTATATTAATCAGGACAGAAGCAACCAAATCAAAATGAATTGAAACAATACCATAAACAGAAATTCATTTTCAATTGTACTCTTTAATTTCCATAAGCAAAATATCATTTATAATTTCCTTTTAGAGCAAACAAAGGAATATTAATTAGAACTTTGCTCCCAATAATAATTACATAATACTAATAAAAATAATATTAAATAATAATAATAATAATAATAATAATAATAATAATAATAATAATAATAATAATAATAATAAATAATTATAATAATTATTATTATTTATTGACAGCGGTTCAAATATTTTGAGATAAAGATTTAAGGGTTTTCATTAATTTAAATTGACAGCCAGTAACCGAAAAGATACATTAAAAACTGAATCTATAAAAATATTCCCCCTTGACATACAAAAAATATAAATTACATCTATCTCCATTCGTAAATTGTGAGAGTTTTTAGCTTGAACATTTAATTGAGTTTCAAGGTCCCGATTCCTTTCTAATAATGTTTTCCCGAGTTCAGCTGCCAGCAGGAGATCTGAAATCGGCAAGTGATATTGTGAGATTAATGATATATATAAAATTATATATAAAATTATAACTCTGAAACTCTAGGTTACAATAATTCAGTGTGTAAGATATGACCTGATGATTAAAAGTTGAATAAACCCTCCTCCACACATTTTATATGATACGAAATTATTTTAGATTTTATATTTTATTTTATATTGTATGATAAAATATATTTTCATCACCTTTAAGTATTTTTAAGTATTGGTCTTGTCTTATATTTTCCATAAAATCTATGAGCGATAGTCTAAAAAGGAAAAAGATCAAAGATGAAGATAAAAGATGTTACTTATTGCAAATTATATGCAATAAATTTTAATATTTATCAGCTAAGTATACAGTATTATTGGCAAACGTTTATAGATTTAGTATTTATAGCGGTAAACAATTTGTTTACTGATCACTTATTGACTCGTACTTGTATTTGTATTACCTTATGTCATTTTTATAGTTCAAAGAAATATAGGTTGTCATAAGCGTTCTTGGTTGTCCTCAGGTCGTGTTCATTTTATTATTATTATTATTTTATTATTATTATTTTTCTGGATATTCAACTATTGAATCGCAAATTTTCTATTGCAAATATTTCAAAAATTACGCGTTACGAGTGATAAATGTTTCAATGAATTACATAGAGATAATTTGACTGATTGCCTGAGTGACGTTGAAAGATATAATATTGAGATGGATGGATGATAATTTGTAGGAAGATGGATAAAATTCTGACATTAGACAATCATAAAGGTAAAAGAGAGATAATACAATCTAATAGTGAATTATTTCTGAAGTATAGACAGGAAATAACAATTCAACTTTGGGGATTATTTATATTTTTTGTGTTTAACTGATGAACATAGTAGTCCTTTGAGTATAAGTGAGGTACCGAATTTGCTTTTAGAAATTCATATATTTGATCTAATTACTTCTTAAACTAATTTCTATCAATATAAATGATAAAAACTCAAACCTCCAGGAAAACTGAAAGAACATGTTTTTGAACAACAGTCACTAGCGTAAGAATAAATCTCACTAGTCTACATACAGGAATCGGAAATATATGTATAATCATATTTAATCAGTGGAAATAGTCGGTGACATGGAGTAGTTTTGTACTAAATCTGTTAAATTTACTGCAATATTATCAACTAAATAATGTATGGAGATGGTGTGACTGGTGCTAAAATTGGAACCAGACATGAAGATTTTATTCCCTTATTTGAGCAAATACTATAAACTAAAGTTAATGAATATATTTCCAATGAATAAATAATTTTAGGTTTATCCTCTAAAATGTATCTATCATTGAAAGTAAAACAAAAATCCGGTAATATTTTTGTGGCATTTGGCAATTCTGAATGAAGTTGAGTTTTGAGGTTTTGAAATTTTAATTAAAACTGAATTTATTTTGTTTTAAATTTTATTGTTTTTTTTGAAAGATTTTTGTAAAATTGCCGGCTACTTGAAATAGGAAATAATACTTTTGAGTTAATAGTTGTTTTACAGCATATAAATGTGATTGTGGTGTTTAACAGCTGCTGAATATCAAAAATCTAATGTTGGCTTTAATTTATTCTACATGAATAATTCATTTAATCAAAATGAATTAAGCTGAAGGATAAAATTATAACTTGATTGAATAAAGTAAATGTCAACCATGAAGTGGAGGATAATTATTAGTGTAATGAGAAACCTAAATTTATGAAGAATATTTAATAGAAAGGAAAGGCTATTAAAGATGTCATTCCAAATATTGTCAATGTCTTCCATATCAATTAAAGTGTTCTAGAATGAATGGTAGTTCAAACTCAATCATTATTGGTAAAATCGACAGAAATGCTTTTGGAAAGAGAGTCTGTCATTTAATAACATACTGTAGCAAAGCTGCTCTTTGATTTAATTTTAATAACCAAATTCAACATTTTAAATTGAGATCAAAAACGCCAATGTATGAAATTAAAAAACTCTAATTTTATGAATTTTTTCACATAAATTAACTTTAATGTTTATCGCAGTTTAGGAATTGTAAGATTGTGTATAATTTATTTATTAACCCGTTACCTAGCGGTGCCCCATATATGGGTAAACTCGAGAACGGGCAAGAATGTTTTGATCCCGTTTTTTAAATAGAGCATTAATTACTCCTCAGACCTTCCTCCCCTAATTATTACAAAAAATTTGTGATGGCTGATTTTATTTATTGACAAACACGTTTTATAAATTCTTGAATTAAATTTTGTGTGTGCTCATCATTATCATCATCTTCATCAAAATCAACAAAAACATTAACAAGAAGAAAAGTTTTCTATTTAAATTTGTGTGTATGTGCTAAATTTGCCACCAATTTCATCATTTAAGGATCAGGTATACTGAAAGTTTTACTTCAATAAAGGTAAATAAAATTGCACATACACACATACAAGAGTTAGTCCGGATTACAACGAATTCTTATTCTTATTTCTTTTAATGTCTTATTAAATAATCATCATATTTCTGAAAAAAAAATTCGGTAGTTAGCGGATTAACCTTCATAAGGCTGGGTCAAATTTCTTATATAGAAGACCACTTGGAGTAGATTTGTACTCCAATACTTTTTCATTGTGCTATTGCTAGTTTAAAGGTTTTAAATAATTTTAAAGTATAAAAATAAAATATAATCGATGAAAAACAAATATATTTCAGAAAGTGTTTATAAAATGGATATTACTTATATTCTTACCTATAGTAACACTTTACATATTATAATGTTAGTGGAATGTTCTGTACACACAAATGCTGAGCATTTATTACATATTTTTCGATATTTGCGATCTTGTTTACGAGTACAAAGTGAACACCTACCACTTGTACCAGGCGCAGCTATAGGTAGTTTATCATAATGTGCTAAATCGGGTACCCCAAGCAGATTCTTTACAATAAATGCGAACATGATTCTTTTTTTAGCTGATGAAATTGATGCAAAGTGATATTAAATCATCACACATGGAATAACTAAAGGGTGAATGCGGTAGGTTCAAGACTTGATTTAACTTACTTAAATTTTCAAAAAAATATGATGCTAAGGTACATAATTATCCCGCTTGACTTTAGGAAGGTTAATAATATTTATAACAGTCATTTCTGAATATATAATGTATATTAATGACTATTACAGTACAAACATTTCATAAAACGCTTTTGCTAATATAGATGTCAAATCAGAGGGAAAGCCAAAGTCTAAGGATTCAAAATTTTGAAATTGATAAAGAAACTGAGGAAATGAGCAAGCAAAAAATCAAAAATTAATTGGAAAACCTTTATAAATGTCAAAAAAACAAAAGGTAATCAGAAAAAATGGTGAAAGATAAGATTTGGAATTCTGTTGGAAAACGTTTGAATTTTTCTAAAAAATTACAAAAAGTGGGAAATACTATTTAAATATTCATCTTTCAAAAGTTCGTTCGATAGACAAAATAAGGCCAATATACATAATTGCAACCTTTAAAAACTTTTAATGAGCAATGAAAAATTCTGTGACTTGCGAGAAATGAATGGAAAATATATCTGAAAACAGATCTTCTCATTGTTCCTGTAAACACCGCAACAAATGTTGATTACTATCACCAATAACTCATGTCTTGAATGCTACTTGGCTACAGGATTGTAATTACTTTCCAAAACCCCTGTCTCAAAGTTTGAGAGGTTTGGCCTGGAAATTCTCCAGACTTCAATCCAATAAAATACATCTGGGCATATTTACAATCCAATGTATTCAGATAGCCTAGATCACACAATGAAACAGAACTTATTCAAGAATAGCAAGCAATCCCGATCTATATGATTTTTTCATAATACGTGTTGAAGGGTGCCTGGATAATGAAGGGCCTCATAAAAATATTGATTATTTTAAAGTCTTCTATATTGTGTTTTAGAAATAAAGGAATTCCGAAAAACCTTTTTTATTTTATTTAAAAGAAACTACGAGGAGAACTTTTTGGGCCACTTGGCATTTATTTACATAAAACAAAAACAATTGGCTATAATAATAAGGTCAATTTGTGTTTTTCCGCCATCCCAGGCTCCGAAAACTGTGCTAAATAATATTTACGGTCAAATTTACATTTATCAATATTTATCTTTGTCATTTTCCAAATATGACCAACTTGAGCATCCTTAATCTTCTGAAATCAGCATGACTATCGCAAATGAAGGAGCAATTTGGTTGTTACATACTAAGAGTGTTCTGAATGTGGTAAGGAAATATTCAGTCGGCAGGGGGCATATAAGTGGAGAAATTCAATAGCTTTGTCCTGGATTCAGATGTCATTAATTGTCTATCAAAATGAGGCGCCTAACGATCAAGACAAAATACCTTTAGTTGAGAGGGGGCGGATAGCACAAATGTACCAATAGTAAGCAATTTCCTCTTTTGTGAATAATATATTTTTCAGAAATACTTTCTAAATTTTAACTTACATTTGCACAGCATTTAGGTGGGTATCAACGTAGGTTAACAATATGTCAAATAATACCTACGCCTTTCCAATAAACAATATTCACAGTTATCTATACTAATATATAAAACATTTTGTATTTAACAATTAAATTCAAATAATAATTCAAACATTTCCATTTTTATTTTTGCTAATTTTACAAAGCTAGAACTAAAACCTCGTAATTAGAAAAATGTAGCTTTCAAATTTACTCATTAACTATTTTAAACTTAATTCATTTACTATTTATAAACTACCAAACAAATTCAATTAAATTATCTAAATAATATGAATTAACTTAGTATTAATTCTAAAGTCAACTATTAATAATAAAAATATACTCACCATTTTCGTACCAATATCCTTCATCGACTAAAGAACATTTATCCTCGATTATATTGCTGGATTCATAAATTTCTTCATTAAAAGCAGCCATATTTTATCAGAAGAAAATAATTATCTATTGAAAATAAACAAATGATTTAATCAATATTCCAATTGATTTGATTGGCTGCTAGTATTAGCTAGTAGTAATAAATCACGTGATTTCATTAACGCATTTTATACTGCAACAAATCTGTGTCGTTCTACTGCACTTACAAATTTCAATGACTTTTCTACACTTTGTATATACTTTCAATAGAAATTTAATCTCCAAAAACATGCAATTTTGGTTTTGAAATTCATTAATTTTGTAATTTTTGGTTATTGAATTAACTATGCCTATATAACAAACCTGGTGTCAATGTGCAATTATTGTTGTCAGTCGCTAAAATAATATAAATTGTTTACAGTTTGAAAATAAGTAATTTTGTGCACTAAAATTAAGTATTAATGTCACTAAGGAATTATCTGACCGTTCTGTAGAATTCTTACTTATTATGTTATATTTTATTACCCTTATGGTAATTAGAAATTTTCAAATTAATTGCTTGTAATTAATTTAATGAATTTAGATTTTTTAAACAAACCTTTGGAATTTTTATTTTATTAAAAACATGTTTTAAATCAATTAAATAAATTTACTTTTTTCTCTTATCTGATTTTTTTGGAGTTTAACTTACATAATTAGCGTAGTAATTGACTGACTAATTAATGAGCCCAAAAATTTGAAGGAAATTCATCACGATGAATCATTTTTAAAAGCAAATATTCAGGATAAATGATAGCTGGTAAGTGATAGTGAGATAAATTAAAAATATGAATAAATTTAACTGTCATATATTCTATATCTTATAACTATATTACACATCAAATAGCTTTTGGGCATTGTCTTTCTATTCTTCTAAATCAGTGGCCTTCAAATTTCAAAAGCTCGTTGAATTGAGGGATTTCATGGAACCCTATGGTTCCGTGGAACACAGTTTGAAGACCACTGTTCTAAATAAATAAATTTGTTTTTGATTTTTCAATTTTGCTCATCTTGCTTTTCTCCTTGTTTTAAATATTAAATGATCAACTCCAATGTTCCCTTTAATATCCATTAATTTACGCCAATCATTTCAAATATTTTATTTTAGACATCCTCAGTAAAATGTTGATGAAGCTATCTTATATAAAAACTTATAAACAATAAAATTATTTCTGCCTTAATTACTGTTATATTTGGTGTAGCTTAGTATTATTTTGGAAAGTTATTTTAGAAAACATAACTAAAATAAAAACATATCTAAAATAACTTTCCAAAATAATACTAAGCTACACCAAATATGACAAAAATAACGATAAAATTAACAAATTATTGGATCTTTTAGATCTCTTTGAGGCTTTATTGTTTAGTGCCTCTTTTTGGTCAACCATTTGAAATTTTATATAGAAAATACTATTGTATATGTTTTAACAAATGTCTTTTAGCTATTACCTTAATACATACGTCTTTGTTTTTAATGAGGGTAAATAAGTTTATAAATAACTGCCATTTCAATCGTTTTGCAACCGGAAATAAGGAGATTTTTCAAAAGATAAAATATGCTTAAAAATTTTAAATCGATGTCAACTCCTGAAACCTCATAAAAGGTACCACCTTTATTCTTTACTATTCAAAGTTTTCGGAAAATGAAAAATTTTAATGAATCACATTGAAATATGTTTCCAATGATGTAATAGCTGTCAATCAGATTAATAATTCCTAATTAATTTTTGTTTTTCATAATCCCAAATTGTTGTTTAAATTAAATAATGAAAATTTGACTACTTTTAATTGTCAGTAGAATCATGTAAATAACTGTCATTAATTTTTTCCTTTCATTTTATAATTTTCTCTTTCTAAATTTTTTATGTCTTTACATATTATTTTACATATTCCTTTCTACTTACTCATTTAAAGTAGTTTTGCGTCAAGCTGAATGATAATATCGCACAATATAAATAAATACCTACATATTTAATGCCTAGCCCATTTTTAATAACGACCCGCGCTTCATAACTCATTTATCACTTTTTTCTTCAAAATTATTTTTTATTAAAATATGTATATAAAATTCAATTTTCATTTAATTTTTATTTTTTGGTATCAGGTTGAGAATGGATGCTTGTTGTTTTAATAGTGAATTTTATAAATTAAATATTGTTTTGATTATTTCAACACCATTTTTATAGATAAGGTAAATATATTCATTTTGTATCAATTAACATTGATTTGATTTCATATCAATATTTTTATTTATTTAACACGAACTGTTGGCAAAAATTTTTACAAGTATTTTTTAGAAAAGGTTTTTTTGAAAAATTCTTATACAAAAATAAAAATAAAAATAGTAAAATAAAGCATATTAAAAATTTTTACAATAAGCAAAGTAAAAATCTGTTCACGAATATTTTAAAGCACATAAAATGGGTAAAAGTATAACAGCTGACAAAGGGACAAACAGCAGTGAAAAACCATATTGAATATGTTTTGAATATGTTTTTATTTATTTTTGTTTTTATTTTTACTAAAGTTTTTGTATATGTCGAGTCTTCTATAACATAATTAATTGAATAGTCCTTAATTTAAGGCTGCTGTTCTTTTGATTTATTTTCTTAAAAGTCACTTTCGTCCTCTATGTTAAGTTTTGTTCATTTAAAGTTCTATATAAATATAAATATACATTTTTAATAATATTCCCTATGTAAAATTTTAATTTCAGCCATTTCATTTTTCCTAATCGAAAGAAAGCAAATTAGTATTCCATTTCCGATATCAGCAAATTTCCAATTTTTTATGATAAAATAACGATTATTAATATAAAAAAAATTGGAGAATCGGGTGCTTGTAAATCATAGCTATTTCGCAATTACTTTCATGGCATGAAATCCTTCAGCGCTGTCCTTGAATAAAGAATCAGAGGACCAACTGATATCCAATTAACGGACCCGCCAGATACGGTTAATTTACTTATTTTCAGCTAAGAGATAAATGAAGTTTGTTTTAGATTTAATTGAAAATTTGAAAACAAAATTTGTTCATATTTACCCCACTTAAAAATTCGAATCAAAATCTACATCAAAAGTTAATGAACGTGACTTTCTACAGCAATTTCTGTCCGTTTAATAAATGAAAACCATTTGGCATTAAGGTTTCTTCTTTCGGCTCTTTGTGGTTTCCAAGGATACGAGAAACATATTTTAAACTTCACGGGAATTTCCGGGAATCGGGATTTTAATTAAAGCAACAGAGACGAGGTAATCAAAATATAAGAGACAATTTACAATTTTTCTGACAAAATCATCTTGTAATTCAATCTAATGGTTTTGAATGATGTAACTGTAAGGAGGTGAATATTTACAATTTTTGATTTAAATATTTTGCATGTCATTTTTGATTTCTTTGTTAGATAATAAAAAATTTTAAATGATTTATAAAGTAAAATAATAAATATAGTATTTACCCGGATTCGTGGGATTCTGAAGAGATTTCATTTTGTCAATATCTATTGCTGACGAAAAGATTTATTGATATATTTGACAATTACTTTTTGAAGTCAATTTCTATTTTTAACAATAATATTTCATCTAATGGACAGTTTATTTTGATAATTTGTATTGATGACAATGTAATTTTGTGTATAAATGTTAGGTTTTTGATGATAATATTCCAACTTTTATTATGATTATTTTAGGTTATTGAAGTTTTATTGATTTTTATAATATTTTTATTATTGATTTTATTAATATCTTGTTTATACGCATCATATATACCAGCGCTTCTCAACATTTTTTGGCTTGAGTACCCCTTGGAAGTTCATTATCCTAAATTGTACCCCTTATATTAGAAAAAAAATTAAAATATTAATACTCGCGTATTTGTTATTATTTTAAACTTGTTCAAACACTAAATAAATGGCAATAATGTGTCAAGGAGTATGCTCAGAATGTGTATTGATTAAAAGTAAAACATTTATTATAGTTACATATATAAAAAACGACATGAATATAAACTATTATATTTTTTACATTAAAATTTTTCATTACTTTTAACTTAACTTATTACATTTAGTGAGATCCTTGAGCTTGCTTTGAGGTGCTTAGTTTTTTAAAGTCAGGTTTGATTGATGCAAGGTATTATCATAAATCTGGAGCTGCATTCAGATTATTACGGTATTTGTTTTTAATAAAGAAATATGAAGAGAATGCTCTTTCCACCAGCACTGTACTTGTAAATGGTAACAAAACGTTAAGCGCTTTGGCAGATAGAAATTCATATTCGGTGCTGATATGTGACCAAAAGTTAATAAGTCATTTTCCTTTAAATTCGACTTTCAAAGTAGAGTCATTTGAAAGTTCAATTAAGTTCTCTTTTTCAGTGATTGATAATTTAGCTATTCGAAAGTATTCGTCATTGAAAGGATTTGAAATCCAATTGTTTCCTACATCAGGTTTGTGAAAATACTTTTCGAAATTTGATTTTAGCTCTTTTAAGTGTTCAGATATGTTGTTGCTCAATTCTCTGGAGAGGCAAAGTTTATTATCTGATAAGAAATTGTGCAAAGTTTCAAATACATGTTCTCCAAAAATTATTTTTTTTAATCATGGATTCAATTTTATCCGAGACATTGAATATCGATATGGAGTTATTTTGAAGTGCTAAATTTAGATTGTTTGTACGTAGGAAAAAGTCGTTTAAAAAAGCGTTAAAAAACATATTCTTTGTTTTTATAATTGGCATGTTTTGTTTGGAGATGACGTAAAAGCAGGAAGGGTTTCATACTGCCATTTGATAGCACTTCACCACATACTACACATTTGGGTTAGGGCTGTCTTCACCTAGTGTATATGAAAATCCATATTTCATATATTTGTCGCAGTGTGTCCTCTTTTTAGCTATCTGCAGAACTGAAGACGGCGCATTTTCTGTGTTTTGTATTTGTACTTGTGTTTTTGATGTGACTTGAGAAGTACTAACTAACTCGTCACTTTCTAGTGTACGTTTATTGCTTTTTATTGTACCAACTTTCAACCACTGATCCATATTTAATCCTAAATTCATTTAGAAATTAATTTAAGTTTGAAATTAAAAAAAATGTTAATAAAGTTGTTGAAAATAAAGTTGTTATTAATTAGTAATATTATTACTGTTATAAGAATTGTGTAATCGCAAAAAACGAGTATTAAATTTGTCACACTACAATAGACACGCTTTGTAACATTGGGTCCATTTGAATTCTAACACAACCCGTTGTATTGTGATGATGCAATTCCGAGGAGCACACATAACTTTGAACAATATTTTGTGTATAAATAGTGAGCGCTAAAACAATATTTTTGTCCAATATTTGCCACCACTTTGAAGCTAAATTGAGGCGGGAGTTATATTTTTTACATCCGCCATTACTAATATTTTTCGCGTACCCCTAAGCCATCACTGATATATGCAATAAGAGTGCAGATTATATTTAAATAAATATGAAAGTCAATAAATTGAATTGGGTTTATTAAAAAAATATGTGTGTTATATGTGTGATTTTATGGAATGAAAACTAGATTATTTATTATTAAAAAATTTTATTATAAATTTTGAAATATCTTATATTATTAATAATAAATTAATATTTTTTTAAATTTTGTTCTTTGTTCAGTTTAAAATAAAAATAACATTAGTGCTCAAGTTTAGGTGCAAAATCATAATGACACATTTTAGTGTCAATAAAAATGACTTTCTAAGATTATGAGTCGTCAATTAAGACTGAATGTAAATAATAATTGGAATAATAATAAAAATAAATAACAAGCCCATAAGTGCCTTAAATATGAATTTAAGTATAGATACTGAATAATTTTTTTAGTTCGGTCATACCCAAAAATTTCTTGCCTCAAGAAGAATTTGATAGTTTGACATCGAGCTTAGGATCACAATAAATTTGCAAAGAAATAAATATACAAAAAACCAATAAATATACATTGAATTTATTAAAAAGAGAGTTTGAAAACTATAAATCAGTAATATATCGATGTTTGTTGATACTCACGAATTTTCGGCACTGCCTTTTTCAAGTGAATTTCTCTTGAAAAAGGCAGTTGAAAAAGGCAATGCCGAAAATTCGTGAGTATCAACAAACATCGATATATTACTGATTTATATTCTTGAAACTTTCTTTTTAATAAATTCAATGGAAAAAATAATCAGTGGTGAAATTGAAAGAAATAAAAGTTCTTATAATAATAATAAATATACAAATTAAATAAGTTGTACATATTTATTTTTATCAGATATTTACTTTGTAATTGTATATTAAATAAAATTCATTAGTCAATGTTAATTTCGCTATTTATAAGTTAGGATTCTGTGAACCTCAACACCTTAGAAATAAATATTTTGGTCCAGGAGTACAACCTGAATTTTGCTTATAAGGGAAAGGAATGGTTTTCGTAAAATCTTGTCTTTGTAAATTTTCAGCAGATTTTAATTAAAATTATTTTATATTTATTGCAATTATTTATAATAAATAAAACCTTTAATGTCCGTTATGGGCAACGCATGTGCATGAGTGCAGCAGCTTTCAACCGGATTAATTAATTAAATTTCGGAAATTTATTTAATAAAAAAATGGAATATTTAATGCCAACAAATTGTTCAAAAAATCTACGACGTAATTCTAAAATGCTGCTCATCGGAGACTATTAACCGAATTCACGCTACAATGAGTGAGTCTGAAATTGTATCTGTTCTGGCTTAATAAAACTAATTTACCGCACAGATATTACGTAATTATCAATTCAATAGAGCGTGAAGCAATATTCCCCTTGCTATTGATGATGACAGTAAGAATTTTTATTTAATTATTATGCCTTTTATTTGTGGATTGGAAGAAGAACAGTCATACATGAAGGTGTACATCAAAATGGTATTGAAAACTTGATTATATATATAACTAAGAGAACTGAGAAATTTGGACACCTCGGGCGGTAATTTTTGACTACTATAACTAAAAGTAGAATTTTTTTTCTTTTACGAGCATCCAATGCTTTAGATATTTCTCAAATCTCAAATTAAGTATTTGTATGATGATCATAACTGGTAAATTTCACTAAGTTTATCTTAACATTAATATTTGTACCAACATTAATCATTTCACCTCATCAAATCAGATCAACACTCTTTACCCGTTTCCGATAATATTCCTAAATAAATAAACATATATTTTATTCCCAATAACTTGACAGGCTGGAGATTTTATTTTTTCAAAATAATTGATTTCTGTCGTCAACAGAATTTTTGTTAATTAATTAGTTAGTTTGTATTTTTAAAATTGCATCTTTTAGGGCCCGCGCCGATTTAAAATTATTTAATACGCTTTCCACCGTTCAGTTTTTACTTGCCTCTACCTTTATTTATTTATTTTTAATTAATTTTACAATACAATTTTATTTCTGCCCTCATTTGCACAATCTCAATGTGAGTAGTAAAGTTTTGATAATTTCATAAAAGTTTAAAAAAATATTTCTTAAATTAAAAATTTTGAAAATTTTTATTGATTTTTGTAAATGACTGACCAAAGGGGAAAACTAATTTTGAAATAATATATTAAAAAAAAATAATAGCTCTACTAACTATTTTGCTGAAAGGTCTGGTGAGGCATTGAAATTATCAAACAACATGTACGGAAATAATAATTGTTTCTTTCAAAAATAGTTTAATAACTTCGGAACCGTCCATTTTGAACCTTTTTCTTGTAACAACCTTCCACAAACCTCCACCTGCACCAGCCAATACTTAAACTTTCTTATAGTCCTCGAGCCAAGTTCTTATGGCTTGGCTCTAACATAATCTTCCTCGAAACTTTTGTTAAGCTTTTCTTTTCAATTTTTAGGTTTGATTCAGCAGACTTAAAATAACTCATAATAAAATACATTGTAAATTTTTGACCAATTTTTACCATTTTCATGGTAAACCTTGAATTTACATTTCACCCAAGGCCTTGCCAATTTAACCCATTGATATACAAATAATAAGGCAATAAATATTTGTTAATTAAAATTGGACTGGGTTACCTAAAGATTGTTGAGAGCATCTTCATATCTAGGAAAATTCATAATTTAAATTCCTTTATATTAGGATTATAAAATTTTGCATTATATTTTGACAAATTTAAATTCAATAATTGAATTATTATTATTATTATTATTATTATTATTATTATTATTATTATTATTATTATTATTATTATTATTATTATTATTATTATTATTATTATTATTATTATTATTATTATTATTATTATTATTATTATTATTATTATTATTATTATTATTATTATTATTATTATTATTATTATTATTATTATTATTATTATTATTATTATTAATATTATTATTATTATTATTTAAAATGAAAAATAATTGAGAAATAATTAGTTTAACACGATTAATCTCATTTGGGAATTCTCTCATTGTCTGTCAATTCGACGCAACATTGTCCGTGAAAGGAAGTTGAAATTTCTGAAAGAAATAAACAAATCAAGACAACATAGATCAAAGATACTCAAATACTAAACGAAAAAGAAAAGCTCCATTTATTCTATTTGAAAAGTGATTGAAATATTTCAGTGCATCATGAAAAGAAATGATCAGATTATTATTATTATTATTATTATTATTATTATTATTATTATTATTATTATTATTATTATTATTATTATTATTATTATTATTATTATTATTATTATTATTGTTATTATTATTATTATTATTATTATTATTATTATTATTATTATTATTATCTATTATTATTATTATTATTATTATTATTATTATTATTATTATTATTATTATTATTATTATTATTATTATTATTATTATTATTATTATTATTATTTGTCAACATTCATTTGTCTATTTATGATCGTTGATTGATAATTATTCGTGACTTTGGAATCTCTGTGAAAATTTGGCGTCCAAAGCTCGAATAAATATTCTGAATCTCTGGAAAAGTCAGTAATAATTAATGGGGACGAGAGGAAATTAATTAGATACTAAAAATCCTATTTCCAGCGGTAGATTTATTGAAATTCGTTTCAATATTAATATTAACAGAAAGAATTGGGATTTTGTTTTAATAAATTGAATGGCTTTTCCACCAATGGAGCTTTAACAAAATAAAAATAGATAAAAAATTTTTTAACGTTTTTCAAAATTTTTAATTAATTTTAAAATATTTTTTAATATTTTAATTATTTGTAAATGTAATTCCATAAATTGTAACGCACCTTTACCAATTTTCCCTAGATTTTTTTTATCAGGACTTTTTAAAATGTAAAATATCGTTGATTAAAAATTCAGGCTTTTAAGGGCTAGGAAATTTTGTTTCTATTTTTTTATTTCCCGCTTGCCTTCCCATTCACACAGGGGCGACCAGTTGTCAAGTTGTTAAACGTGAAAAGCAAATGAAAATTAACGAAACATTTTTTAAACCATAATCTCCATTTAAATGCTTTTATGAATATCAAAATGATAATTAAAAACCGGGATAAAATTATTGGGAAAACGAGAAGCAGGAACTCCTCCATTCCACCACTGAAAACCCTTAATTTGCCTTTGTTTATCAATTGCATCAAATCAAACAGGCACCACCCAAATAAACAATGAATTCAATTGTGTACACAAGAATAAATATTTATTTAGAGTCACCTATATGTCGGTTTTAATTCCTGGTCCGGACTCGAATTCATTTACTACTAATTCACACATAACAATTTATTAAAAAATTTAATAAGAACATTCTGTTTAACTGAAACAGTTATAATACGGACTAACATAGAGGGGGGGGGCTCAAAAGCCCTGCAAGTGGAGTAAATATTTAACTGATTCCCAACGGTTAGGGTTATTAACAACATAGTTATTTGCTTGCGTTTGGAATGTTCATTTAAGTTCTAAATATATCCCTAAACAACATATTCAAATAAGTTTCATTAATAATTTTTTTTATTATTATATTGAGCAATTAATTATGTAGGATTTGTGACGCATAGGATTATACTTTATTTTGCCTCTCCCACCACCTACACTACATACCCTTCACGTATCATAAGCTTATATATGACCTTTTAATTTTCCCCTCTGATTTATTTTCATTATCAATTGACATTTTATTTATTAAAAAGCTTGACTATTAGTAAATATATCGATGTTTTTGATATTCACGAATTTTCGGCACTTCCTTTTTCAAGTGATTTATATATATATTTTTTTTTGTTATATTATATCAATAAAATAGCGCACTGTTCAAATATAATAAATCATTTAATGTGTAAAAATACAATAAAATGCAAAATAGAAAATAGTATAAAATAACATAATTATAGCGCATTCAGTTTAAAAACCCACAATCTACAAAAACGTGATTCCATCTCAAAAATCCCAATACCCAGCTATACCCCTGTCCCAATGAAAAAAGACATAGAATTTATTCAATTCAATTATTAATTATTTAATTGTTTCATTATCTTTAATGATGGAGTCAAAGTTGATATTTCTCTTTCCATACGATCAGTAATACCATGATACATTGTCGAATCACCCTATAAAACTGTATTGCTATATAAATCTTTACGAATATCCACATCGCATTTCATCATCGTGTTATAAGTCGTCTCACGAATACCAGCAGTTTCCATTCTTAAGAATGATTGTTAGAACCAAGCTTCTGGACATCTGAATCTTTTATTTTCAATGTTAATAACTTGATCATCTGATAGTTCATAACAATTTTCAAGTAACAATGAAAAAGCAGCAGTTTGCATTTCTTATTCAAAATCAAGAGCAGTGTAATACATTTTTTCTTAAATATCTCGAATAAATTTTACCAAAATTATGAGCTAGAGTATATCCTTTGTAAATAGTAACTATGTACGTTACATCACCAACATAACTATCTGTTGGACTCATACCAATCATAATCATAAACATATTCATAAATTAAGAACAAAAATTTGAAAAATGTTTATTATTTAAAAACTTCCAAAATCCGAATTTTTAAATAAACCATAAAGTAAATCATAAATTCCAAAATAAATTCCAAAACAAATTCAAAACATACAAACTCACTTTGATTTCACACTGATTCTCTCATTGATAGTGCATTGAGATACTCTTAACACTATAGAGATCGACATAGTGGTAGAAAAATTAAATAGTACACGCAAACACAACATATACTATAAAATACCTGCAAACTTTCGATATATAGAAACGCGCCTCTGAGATACACTTCTATGTTAACTTTATTTCAGACAATTCTGAGTGAAAAAAAGATAACTGAAAATTCTTTGAAATCCATTTATGAAGAATCTACTTTAAGTTGTCATGAGAATGACGAAATATCACCATAAGATTTATTTATAAATTCAAATTAAATAAAAAAAATCTGAAAAATTATTTTGTTCATACTCGGCGATTTTTCCCGAAATGTTTTGGAAAATTACATATTTTTGTCAATTACATTCTTTAATTTAATTATAATTCAAAATTTATCAAACATTAATACATAAAATTCTAATTAAAGCTGAAAAGTAAATAAAAATAAATTATAATATAAATGTTGAATAAAAGTAATATTTAAGAACTTGAATAATGATCTATATCAATATAAAATTAAAATTCAACTATTAAAAATTACTTAAAATATTAAAACTTAAAATGCCTAAAATAAATTATCTCAAAAATGAAATTCATTTTCTGATAAATGGTGAGTGACCAATAATTGGTGTAAATAATTATAGAATATATTTAATATTATTATTGAATGGTTAATTCCAACTACTCGCGTCTGTGTGTGCACAATGATTTTGCACACGCCGAATGAAGTTCTTGAAGAATTTGTCATGTCATTAA
>CAUHTR010005888.1:0-17890 GCA_959609185.1 Schmidtea polychroa | reverse complement strand
CATTTCAAGTAAAACCTGCTAAACCACGATGGCCTTTCTATGTAAGTTCATCAAGCATTTAGCATGAGTATTTAGCCTATTATCACTAGTGTTCAAGTGTATAAAAATACAAATGGAAAAGGCAGCGTATCGGCACGACTGGTCAAAAATGTACCAGGGCATTTTCATTGGATAAGTATAGGCCAGGACAATACACAATGTCCTCATTGGTTTTTAAAATATATAGATAATTTTCAATTCCTATTGGTCAATGATAATATTTAAACTGCACATATAATTATATTTTATTTATATTGAAGCGTATAAGGTAAAGCCTCAAATGCGCTGTAAAATATGTATGTTTATGTTGTTTTTTTAGAAAATGCAATCCAACAATACAAGGTCAATCCCAAACCATTCAATCCCATGCAACGTCCCAGTCCAACAATACAGCTGCTCCATTCAAAAACTATACCACAGTTCTATAAAAATTTGCAGAATAAAATCACCTCAGACGGCTCACCAATCACCATCAGAAGTTTCCCTAACCAGGTCTGCATACCCAATGAAATGAAGTGCGAAATCGAGGAAGAGAAATGCACTTAATTAAATTTAATGAAGCCCGAAGGAATAAAACTGAGAGATATAATAGGGCACTACGATATGTTCGAAAATGCAGATATCGCAGCAAATGAAGGAAGGAAAGTCCACACAGAATACTATTTCATATGACCAGAACGGAGGTCTCAATTTGCCAACAACGAATCCCAATTATAACAACAAGCAACTGCACGGTGGTAATCAAGACGATGAAGACTAATCGAAGCGTGCCAAACGATTTCAACAATTTGGTCATCCAAATGAACAATTTACCCTGTGTGATGGCTATCGAAATTCTATATGTCCCAACCATACCCAATCCTTTCAGAGAATTAGAGATGATACAGTCGGAAATCGTGATACATCAAGATTTCATTTCGAAACGAATGTCATTTACACATCAACAGTTGTCGATCCCGAACGACAAAGGGCAATCATGTTCGTCGATGTCAAAGAAGTATGCGACATCAATAACAATCTCAGACCAGTAGAGATATGCATCAGAAACTTCAGAGGAGAAATCGTATACAATAAAAAGGTGACTCCACGCACCAAAATCCAACATTACTACCCGGAGAAGACAAGAGCAGACAGGGATTCAATAAGAGGAAATGAAGACGAATACCAAGCGCTGATCGACATACAGAAGCTGTTACTCGGAAAAATCATTGTGGGATACGAAATAATAAAGAAACTCAAGACGCTGACATTAGACCTGTACAATGTCATGGGAGTCAGAGAGTTAGCTGAAGATGTGTTCATGTGCTCATTCGTCAAAAATGTAGCACCACACAGAATCAAACTATCGAATCTCGCATACAAAGTAATCGCAACACATCCGAAATGGAAGAAAGACAAAGCAATCACAACATCCTCAAAAAACCCGAACCATTCTCAGCAGAAGATACAACATTAATCGCAAAAGTCATTTACCTCTTGGTCGAAAAGCAATGGGAAGAAGTCATAAGGTGGGACATGACAGCATTCCAAAAGGAAAATAATGGCCATCAACTCAGTCCAATAGAAGAAAACAGCGATGAGCCAGGGGAGTTTGAGGAGGATATATATATCGAACCCTCACAAAGAGAATTGAAATTCAACAAAGATGGAAGCAGACGTACCTTTGAAGATGAATTAATGGACAGCGATGATGACATCATATTTGTCAAAGAGGACAAAATACCACAAGCAATCACAATAAAGGAAGAACCTCAGACATCAAGTAGATACAACTATGCCGACCCACAATGTGATTTAGACTCGGATGAAGAATATTTCTCACCGAGCGAAGCAATGCAGATAGATGACGAACTAGGTCCAGAGCCAAATGTCGAACTGGAGGAGCCAATGCTCATCATCAAAGAGGGTAAATCCACTATCTCAGAAAAAGAAATACATCAACACTTCGGTAGACGAATCATTGATGGCGATGTGTTAAAATTGGCATTAAAGAAAGGATTCCAAAGGGCAACAATGTATATAAACGGTTGCGAAATCGAATTGGTCCTCAGTGATAAAGGTAATGAGGACATTACTTTATCGGCCCTAGGAGGAGTGTTGGATGACAGAGGAAGAAGAATCGAAGAGTTCGAATTAACACATCTCTATAAAACAGGCAGTAACAAGTTCAGGGTCAACATGTACGTGGAACCCAGATAACTCAAGCCGGACAAAGCAAAACAATTATTTGATTACTGACTTATGTACATTAATTATTCATTGGACTATTATTTTATGACAATTATTATTACGGTGTTATTTTATCTGTGTATCTTATTTATTTTATTTTTATCTGTGTATCTTATTTATTTTATTTTTATCAGTGTATCTTATTTATTTTATTTTATGGGGTTATATGTATTTGATATTTCATATAAATAAAACATATTATGGGGGCTAATTAAATAATCTTAATTAATTATAAAACACATGAATTAAATAGTCTTAATTAATTATAAAACACAAAGCATATGTTTTTTTTTTGGATATTTTAATAATTTAACAAGTGGATTTCAGACCACACTTAATGAATTGAAAAAAATTATGAACATATGTTTAATAAGTGGATATTATAATACAATGAATTAAAAAAATTATGAACATATGTTTAATAAGTAGTACTCTAATAATTAGAGATATTCGAATAATTAAATAATAAAACATATTGTAAATCATTAAAAAACACATGTTAGATAAAATAATATATAATTTTACATATTTTAAATAAATAATAATAATTTTAGATTAACACCTTTAAATATGTTAAGTACACTTAAAAATATATTAATTCAATTTCATATACAAAAATAATATAAATAGCGAGGTAAAATTCATTTTCTTCGCCCAAAATTTTAACCGCAACAAAATACTAAAAAGGTAAATCCTTATTAGTAATCAAAATAGAACAGACAAAACAAAAAAGTTCAAAAGCCTACACGCAACACAGCAAGAGAATACATAACATTCACACAGTACATACAAGCATATTCGGTCGGATATTTGAAGGATTTTCGGATTTTTGTAGCTTAGCAACAAATTCATATTGGTAAATTTTTCTTATAATAAAAGTTTTATAATTCACCTTGTCTTTTGATATATTCATACATATATAAGAACCAGTAAGTTGAGTTCCCGAATATCGAGACCTCAACACTATTTAATGACAATATTTCAGTAAATGTTTTCTTGCCCTTGAAATGATGTCTCTAACTAAAATAATTTTTTTTAATATTAATTTACTTATAATTATAGAGTAGTATAAAAAATTATTTATTAATTTAATTTTTCAATAGCGTTTTATCCAGTCAGACAGAAAGACAACGGAAATTATGATATGTGATGAATGTTTAAAATATTTTATGTCACTTGCAGTGGGCATCCAATCACGAACGTTTTTATGTGATCTTTTATTTTGCTTTTTATCTTTATATTGTTGATGTAATCTCATGTTTTGGTAATCTTTTGTGCATTTTTATAGTTTATTTATTCGCTTGGCTCGGCATTTATTTAAGCCAATTACTACTCGAGATTCGATATATGCCAATGAGCGGTTTCAACGTTCTCCTATGGATGATTGACAAGCACGATTCAATACAAATTAGATTCACAATCACTCGACAATTGATTTAATTTTCAATCGATTTAACGTTGACTTTGAGCACGTTCTGACGTTCCTTTTCTAGTCCCATTTATCAGTGCCAGCAACTATGATGCTGATTTTACGGCAAATTTTTAATAGCCTACTGACTCAATCAGATACACTCGAAGCTTCAAATATTTATCTCTTTCCACATTCCAATTTGATGAGTTGCACTAACATTAATCAATAAATGTGTTCCACTTTGCGTTCCATTTGTTACCCTCTATTATTTCCATAATTATTGATCGGGAAAATATCTTATTATCCAATGTTTTATTTGGTTTTCATATTCAAATGTCACTCTAATCAAATAGTCTTTCCCGGGGGAACAGAGGTTCCTTTTAATGTTCCACCTCGTGGGGGGGGGGAGGGGGGCACCCATTATGTATCATGTTGAGGATGACGGGGAAATCAAATAGAGTACAGAATGAAACCCTCCTGTTGCGGTAGCTAAATTAGCCTTTCTCCATGGAACTTCTTTGTCCCCCCCTAAATCGCAACCAAATCGATTATAATGGAAATTCTATATTGTGTAATCCAAAATACCTTTCAGATATAAATTAAACTTGACAATAATTGTCCGTCCGAATTTTATCAACTTACCCTGGTTATAGTTTCCATAACAACAGCCCCCTATTAGCGCTCCATTGTTCCCCCAATTTATATATATATATAGAAATAATAATTATTGGAAAATAAATTGGAAAAATGAAAATCCTCCACCTGTTCGTTTACTTTTGTACCCTGACCAAAAACTATAAATCCAACAACTCCAGCCGACAGTAGTGATTGCAACGGTTTGGGGAATTTTAGTTTAGTCAAAATTATTTTCAGAACTTTATACAGAGCTGCAAAAGTTGCCAATCCAGTTGCATGGGAAATTGTGGAATTTAGAATAAAAGATAAATTTGTCTTTAGACTGAATTATTTAAGATTGATGTTTTGTGAAAAAGTTGTACTTACTTGCCTTTGCTGAAAATTAAACAGTTAACCAAAGAATGTGGTAACCGCACTTTGACACCATAACTAAATTGTAATTCGAGGAATGATAGGAGAATCGAATAATATTAACATACTTACATTAAACCATTTTTAATACTTTTAATTAAAGTGAATAGTAGATTGTAATTTGGATCATGCAACACCGACATTAGCAGAATTTTAATATTATGCAATAATAATCTCAATCAGCTTAAGGTCTCGTTTCAATTTTAAAGTAATACATAATTATTTAAACAAACGATTTTACTATATTAATTTTTTTTACTATAATAATTAATTTGAATATAAATTAAAATTTCGAATTAATTATAAATATAAAATTAACTTGCAAAGAAAATTTTTAAAATATTAACAAGAATTTATTAATTAAATCTTTTCAGCTAATTGTACATTTGCTTCATCAATTTTTGTTAATAAATTCTGAACTTCTATATCTAACTGTTGGACCTGTGAACTTTTCAAACTGTCCATTACTGCCTTAACAGGTTTTGACTGCTAATTTGGCTGATGTAAAATTGATATCATATTCGATAGCCTTGTCAACTAATCTTAATGCAGAGAGAATTGCACGCTTGCATTGAGCTTTATCGAGTTCCCATCCACTAGCACACATGCCATGATGAGCACGTGATAAGCACTGTAAAACTTTCATTTTAATTTCATTTGATTGGTCGACATCGTTGGCCAATAAATCAGAATAAACCATCCAAATTCGAGGATCCCTGCCGTCCTTGCTTGAGATACGAGCAAATAATGTTTTCAGTTTAGGCCGAATTTCCTCATTTTTCCCACTAACAACTGCATTAACTAGAACAGCCAATGTTGCTGGATCACGATGAGTTTCTTTCAGGTCCATCACTTTATTGTATGCCTTAATTGTTGTATTAAACTCTCCAACTTGTGACGACACGATGCAAATATTGTCCCAAACTTTCCAGTTTTCATAGTTGTATTTGACTGCTTCCTTTAGCAAGGCGAGCGCGCTTACTCTAAATATAGAATAAATAAATGAAATTGCATTGAATAAAATAGGGGAAAAATCAGCCAATAAAAATGAAGCAAAGTTTTACTTGTCATCTAGTTCAACCATTGCGCTGGCACAGTTATTCCAGGCTTCGAAATTCTGAAATTATAATCAATATCAACCAAACTGGAACATGGGAATCAACTCACGTCCGGTTCCAGTCTCAGGGATTGCTTGAAAGCCGAAACGGCCTTGCGATATTCTTTCAATTGCAAACAGCAACAGCCGTAAGTGAACCAGGTTGCCACTTGTAACGGACTGATTGAGAGAGATTTCTCAAAGCATTGAGCCGCATTGAAATGATCAGAATCGACAAACATGTAGTGGACAGCGAGACTGCGCATCGCTCGGGCTGATTTTTCCTTGGAAACCGTCCAGGCTCGTTCGTAATGCGATCGGTCTTTCGTAACGTCACCAAGGCAACAGAGGAGTTGAGCGGTTTCGCCGATTTCCTGGATTTGCTCACGAATAATCCGTTCGGCTCGTCCACGTTCACCAATCTGAATCAGGCATTCGATAATCGTTGGCCACTGTTGCCATGGCAACAGAACATCGAGAGCCGATCTAGTCATTCCCATCCCGATTAGAATTCTTCCGTATTTCAATTGCACCTCCCAAATCGATGGCAGTCGCGACAGGAAAAACAAATTGACTCGAGTTTCAGCGCTGGGAATCGAATGAGTGAATTGGGTTGATATTTCTTCCATTTGCATCAACGATTTCTCGGTTCGTCTCGACGATTTCGTTGGTAGTTCACAGCGTTGCAAGAGAGCATCGGTTATCAACGACCAAGTCGACGATCTTGTGGAATTATTTCCAAGAGCGCATGAAAGAATCTCTGAGCATTGTTCCATTGTTGTGTCGTCTCTTGCGTGCTTCAATCGATGAATTGAGGATTGCAACACGAGACTTGCTTGTTCTGCGAGAGTCGGCTTAATAATCAACGGTTTTTCATTATCATCGATTTGAAGAAATTCCGTTTCATCGAGTAGAATTTCGTCTTCAACCATTTGATCGTTTGGTAAATTCTTTACACGAGCTCCTTCTAAAATCTCGTTTATTTTCTCTGCGGTTTCTGAAGGCTGCCTGGACAAAGCTAAATACAACTGACTGTGAGTGTAATATTGGGTTTTTAATCGTTTTCCTAATGCACCTCGAAATTCAGTTGATATTCCTAATAACTTTTGGATATCATTAAAAATTTCTTCGGATTTCTGATATTCGTAGAATTTTATATGAAAATGACTTGCAAGCAATAACAATTGCAATTCATCAACGGGATTAATTATTTCTACAGCATTTTCTTTACATTCCATTGCTTGATTGTAACACTCTTGCATTTGAGATTTTAATAAAGCTGATCTTTCATCCATTAATGTTGCTTGATGTAAATATATGCATTTCATGTATCCTAAACAACTTCTGTAAATATCTTGCTTCATTTCTCGCATTTTCAATGTAACTGATTTTGCAATCCATAAAAGAATAATTCCTTTCGTTTTAATAAAAGGAACTTCTCCTTCACATGTTAAATCATCATTAATTAACTTAATTATTTCATTGTTATTATCCAATATCAATTCAATTTCGTTATTTTTAGGACCAGTAAAATTAATTTGTAAAAACAATTCAATACATTGATTGTAGACATCTAATGGAATTAAATCGCTAAAATGTATACAATTAAATATATACGAAGAAAATAAGAAAAGCATACCATGATGAAATAAAATTAAATAACTCGAAAGAATCTAATGATTGAAAATTTAAAATCGATTTTATGAAATTTAAATAATTTGGAAGCATGTGAAATAAATAATTTGTTAATTAAAATTAAATAATATTATTAAAACAACTTTTGTTTCTTAATCAAATATTATTTTTGATATAGAGTTTAAAACTTATAAATAATTATATTTTTTACAATTTTTTTAAATAAATTTTAAATAATATAAAACATAAATTTTCATGGAAGATTATCATTAGCAATATTTGTGTCAGTTTATTGATCAATTTAGATTTTAAATGAGGATAAATGAAAACGAAAATAACAGATCAAATGTGAATAAATTATATTAATAAACAAATTTTTTCGAAAAAACTTTAAAATAAAGTTGAATAAAAATAAGCATTTTCGTTATTTTGTTTGAATGTGGTGATAATATCCTATCACACTGGAAGCAAACTAATTCAAACTGAATTTTGGTGAGATTTTCTATTAAAATAAGAACTATTTCAGATTATAGGAAAATGTTTTTAAAAGTGTAATTAGAATAATCTTAAAAAATCAAAATTTTTAATATTTTTTTACATTTTTCATATTTGAATAAAATTTTTCTTTTAAAATAAATGAATTTTTGATTTTTAGAATTCTTTGCTGGAATTTAGTATCCGAGTTTTGTTTAAGACACACAGACATAGCCCTAAGTAAAGTTAAAATCAAAACACGAGTAAGCATTAATTAAACCACATAAAATGCGCCAACACAACACCAAAATCGAAAGTGTAGAAGTGTAAAAATTGTAATAATAAAGTAAATAAAAACTCAAAGTAAATAAAAACTCAATAATAAACATTAAAAATGTTACAAGAAAGAGACACAAATGTAACAAAAATAAATAATACAATTAAAACAAATTCAAATTTATGGCGATGATTAAAAATAAGAATTGGATATAAAATTTTGAATAAAAATACAAGAAATATAAATAAAAATATTTGAAAGATACAATTTAAACAAATTTAATCAGGTTATAATAGAAAATTCTCGGAAATATGCGCAATCCATCATCGAATTGCAAACAATTGACAATACTAAAAGAAGACATCAACGAGATAACCTTGCATGGTGTTGGATGATGAGGGTTGGCCCATCGATACATTGACTCTAAGCAAATTTTATAAAACAGGTCCAAGCAAAAACAGAAAGAACCTATAGTAAAAGTTCGAAAATAAACATCAATCCAAGCAATTTGATTCGGCGAACAATAAATAATTTCAAAATCAATCCGTTAAGTCTCATAAACATTCTACAATCTATCGAAAGGGTGCAGTTTAACAAAGTTTATTTTTAGAAATTTGAAAAAAATATATTGTTTTATCAAAATTTGGTTACAAGCTAAATTCAATAAATGGGGAATATTTAAAATAATAATTTTAATGTCTGTTTTAAATTGTAATAATAAAGTAAATATAATGTAATTAAATATTATAAGAACTGTTTTTTCAAATTTCACCACTTATTTCTTTTCCATTGTATTTATTAAGAAAGCTTGACTATGAATCAGTGGCGTAGCTATGGTGGAGCACTTGCTCTGGGGCGGCATATTCGCGATGAGATCGTCTGTATGGTTCTTAAACCTGAATGCACTAAAATAAATATATACGTATATATCCACGAATAGCAAGAGCTTAACAATAATTGTCAGATAAGTGATGATCATGACGATATTAATAAGGAAGAATTCTTTATTGAAAGAAAAAGATTAATAAGTTTCATCGCTGCCGCAGCTATCCGAGACGAAACAGACATATTGGGGCGGCATATTCGCGATGAGATCGTCTGTATGGTTCTTAAACCTGAATGCACTAAAATAAATATATACGTATATATCCACGAATAGCAAGAGCTTAACAATAATTGTCAGATAAGTGATGATCATGACGATATTAATAAGGAAGAATTCTTTATTGAAAGAAAAAGATTAATAAGTTTCATCGCTGCCGCAGCTATCCGAGACGAAACAGACATATTGAAAGAAAGCCCCTTTGAGCTTTTACAGTTCATTCAAAAATATAATCTTGGAAATTCCGTACCTAATATTGTCATTTTATTACGAATTTTCCTGACAATTGCTGTAAGTGTGGCTAGCTGTGAGAGAAGTTTTTCAAAATTAAAATTAATTAAGAATTACTTAAGATCTTCTATGCACAGTTTACGGTTGAGAAATCTTGCCATATTATCAATAGAACATCAATTAACGGAGGATGTTATTGATGACTTTGCTAGACGAAAAGCAAGAAGAGTAATTATTTAGATTGTAGAATATAGTTTATGGGTATTAATGTTCTAAGACAATTAAAAAGTATCAGTTGATGATTGTTATATTATATTGTGTTTATTGTTATATTACATTAGTGTCCTTTTTTATTTTAATACCAATTTATATAAACAACTTTTGTATACAATATTTTTAGTTGTTGGCTAATTTTATAATTAATTTATTTTGTGTTTTTTACTCTGTAGTGATATGTTAATTTTTTCTTGTTTTATACTATTTGATATATTGCATTCTATTGTATTATTTAAAAATTAAATATATTGATAATTTGACAATGCTTAATTTATTATATGTTTTAATGTATTATAAAACACTTTGTTTAAATAAGAAAAAAATATTTCTTACAAGAATAAATAGTATGTATATGTGAAGGGTATGTAGCGTATTTGGAAAGGGAGGCAAAGTGGGCCGTCTGTTTTGGAAAGTTTTTATTTTAAAAAATGTACAGGGGAGCGGCAATTTTAAGGATCGTCCCGGGCGGCACATACCCTAGCTACGCCACTGCTATGAATCAGTAAATATATCAAAAACATCGATATATTTATTGATTCATAGTCTTCAATCTTTCTTAATAAATGTAATTAAAGTTAAGAAAAATTTTTAAATTAATTTTATTTCAATAATTTTAATATAATTGTATGACTAGACTGAAAGTTAAGTAAAATTCCAATATTAAAATGATATGCAAATTACATATAATAGTCTAACGAGACTCAATAAATTAATTCGTATGCATTGAAATTAGTATATAAGCAAGCGAAGATTTTACCCAAGCCGCCCAAAACTCACACTGAGAGTTAAATATCTTCTTAAGTTAATCCTAAAAAGAGCTTAAACCCCGGAACAGGCAAAAAGCAACAAAGCTTGGAAAAGAGAATTAACTTTAGATGTCGATCGAGAAGTGATTGTGCAGGATGTATTGAACCTGACACGGACTTTTCAAGGCCAGCCAAGAACTCAGCCGAAATAGTAATTATCTAAACGGCCTCCTACTATTGAACTGGCTTATCATCTACCTTATCCCCATCGTCCCCATGACAGAAAAGATTTCTAAAAAATTTCAATTTATATTTGGGTCGATTTCTGGGAAATTATTTATTTCCTTTCTTGATTTTTCTGTAAAAATATCTTATAAATAACATTTGCAGTAACAAAACAGATAAATGTTGATGATATTATCGAGGAATTTGCAGTAAAAAAAGTTTGTACGAAATAAGAATAAAAAATATTATGTTTATGTATGTAGGGTTGTGCAAAGGGAGTAGTAAGAGGGGCGCCCACCGGGGTGCCAAAATCTTTTTTTATGTTATTATCTTATATGATGATAAATGTATTATATATAACGATTGAATATACCCTCACTGAATATATGCTATTTATTTAACTCCCGCTTTTGGGATGGGGGCATTTTGTTTTCGCCCCGGGTGCAGTTTCGTCTTCGCACGGCCATGTATATATGTGTATTATTGAATCCATTGAAGAAATAAATATTTCATTATATAAATTGATAAAATTGTGTTCATGTATCATTTCTTCCCTTTTGGGAAGGGGCCCCGCATATAATATTTTCTCGAGGGCCCACAAAAGCAACTTTGTGTTTTTCGGGAGAACGACAAAAAGTATTATATCCAGACGCCAAGTTATGCTCGCTATGCCACTGAAACAAACATCAGGATTGTATCGGTATACCAAGGTAGGACGGCTCTGTTTAGTTGATTTATAAAAAAAATGTTTTGAGAAAATTCCGAAATCAAATTTTATCGCTCTTATTAACTGACTAGTGTCATTGACCGAACAGTTACAAGTGTCTTTAAAATTTGTGCTACTGAGTACAAAGCTTAAAACAATTAGGTAGAGACAGTTTGTAATTCACTAGAATAAGTACACGTTATAATACACGTTATATTGTTACTTAGAATTAATTTATTGTTACTCCCTCCCATTCTTTCACAGCTTAATCCTGGCTTATTATTTTATAAAATGTATCTAAAACCCATTCCAAAAAAAGGATGTTATTCATTGGGATACGGTATAAATTGCAAGCACAATTAATGGCACACTTGGCTAGTTTTGCATGCAAATAATTTGTTGAACATACTTTTGAAATGACGTGGTCTATTGGCGTATTATGTAATCTGGGATGTTAATTAATATTTTACAAAAACTAAATTGAATAAATCCTAATAACAGTAGTATGCAAACAAGTTTCACTTGTTAGTTATTTGTTTTTTGGTCAACAAAAATATTCGGTGTAATTCCGAATTACTCATAGATATATGGGAATATTTCTACTTTTAATTTGTCAGTAGTTTGGTGGTTTGTTTTTTTTATAACAATTAAGCATCAGAATAGATATGTTTTTTATAGATATAAAGTTAATAGAGTTGTTACTTCTTTGAACTGCAATATTTCCACGGGTCGGTTTTTTAATTTTATTCTACATAAACCAATTAGGAATTTATCATTGAAAAATAAAGCCCAATTTTATTGAAAATAAATCTTTTTTTTAATATTAATTGTAGTTTGTATGGATTTTTCCCTTGAACAAGACCCCAAAGATTATATTTATATTCACCCAGTATTTCATAAAGATTAGGTTATCGTTTTTCATTTTTTCTTTTACCCTCCTTTATAAACTAATAACTATTCTCACTCCTTACTGAACTTTTGTTAACTCCGAACTCAATTAAAGTATAAGAATGAATCTGGACAGTCTCAAATGGTTGAAACATTTCTAGTCATGAATCCTTTAGAAAATGAATATTACAACAATTCATTCTATTTAATGCATTTCAGAAACAAAAAATATATTTATATGAATAATTGTGCATTTTATTACTCATAAAATGTTAATACTTTTCTTCCTGTTTATAGGTAATTATTGTGCTTATCAGATTTTAAAATTTCCTTATCAATATTATAATTGTCCTTACGTAATAGAAAATTATTATTAATTAATTATAATTATAACAATAAAAAATTGAGATTTAATATATTATTAAAATTATAATAAAATCTATATAGATTCGACGAAAAAATTATTCCGTTCATATTTTCTTGATTTTCATTTATTTACTCTTCAATATGCATATAATATGTAAGTGAATTTCATTTGTCCGATTGGTTTATCAACTATCCAATCAAATTCGAGACACACAAACAATCGCATTAAATAAATAGCGGAATTCCATTGAAATGATTATTCATTGAAAACATGCAAGTTCCAGCTAGAAATCTATTTCAAATTTCACAAAATGAAAACCTGAATTTATCGGAAGACATTGACAAAATTACCAACTTGTCAAAATATGATTTTCAGCACAAATATCCGAAATGGTCAAAGCGAGTTGCGTACCCGAATTTCGATAAGGAAAACAAGATAATTGTCAAAGACAATAAAGAGAAAGATTGCGTCATGAAATGCAAATTAAGAAGTCCAAGAAAACCAATGTCAATTATCAATGGGAATATTATCGGATAGATTTGTCATTTTGTGAAGGTAAGATTTATTTTGTTGTCGATTTCGAGTTTGTTATGTGATTTTTCCATTGTAGCCGGTGAACACGTTTCAAGCCGAATTTCGGCATGGATTCCATTCGATAGGAAATCACTGCAAGACTGCTCCATTCACGGATCCGAGTCATTAATGGAAATGTATAGAATATAATTTATATGAATTATTTATGTTGTTCCTCTTTTGAGTTTGTTTCGTAGCAATTATTAATATTGTTTTTGGATAATCTGTTACAACACGGAAATTGAAAGACATTACCGGTGAGTCGGTCCAAAAAGGCGTAACGATTCATGTCTAGTTTATCTTTTTATTTTTTCGACCCTCATCAAACCCGTCGGCCCCCGGGGGAAATCACCAGTTTCATTTATAGAACAATGAAAGTGTAACCAGTATTATATTATTGGGGTCAGGAATTTTCTCACTAATAAAATTAAAGGTGGCTTTTAAATTTTATCATTTTTAAATAAAATATTTTTATAAAACTTTGAGTTATGACTGGCTGATGATTTTTTAATGCATTTTCATTGACTCGTTGAATTCGGAATACCCAACTATATTGTTGATTATAGATAATTTTCTTCAGGGGGGGGTGATAATCCCACATTCGGTATTCTTTTGAATTTAATACTGACAGTGCAAAAATCAATACTAAAAATATGTGAAGCATACAGTTGTTGTCATCAGCAATCAAGCATATCCTTTCTCGATTGACTATTGTCAAAATAACTTTTCGATGTGGTGCACCAGCAATCTAGAATCCCAAAAAATGACGTCAAATTTAAATTCCGATATTCATTTTACTAATGAGTTTATAAAAGATCGGTTCGAGCATCCCTGTTGGAGGGATAGGTTAATGCACCATTGGCTTTCTCCATGCATTTTATGTTGAAACATGGTAAGTGAGCCATTTCTAAGTGACCTATTTATAAAATTATGTATTTAAGAAATGTATAAAATTACAAGATAAATTTAAATAATGCCATCCACTGAAACCTAGTGCTCCCAATGAATCTTAGGTAGACACTTTAAAAAAGTGTAACTCGTAGAACTCTTAAAGGAAATCATTTTTGGCAGCTAAAAATATATGTTCTCCTTACATACACAATTTTATATTTTATATTATAAAAAACTATTTTATTAATTTATTTAAAGAAACTGTTTAAATAAATATCAACAACACGGCCGACGGAAACTTGACAATGAAACTGATGAGGAAGTGAAACCAATTGAGTGAATTAACTAGCGATTGAGTCACTGCTCTCTAGCTTAAAACAAAGCCTAAAAAATATGCGCCGACCGCACGTCAATAGTAATATTCTACATAATCTGCCTGTCACCATGAATTATTGATTTTACAAGGATTATAAGGAATTTCAGTTTCTACTGGGTTTCTCCTGAGGACTGACTCAAATTTTATTTTTTAATTCTACTGTTAAAAATTTTACATTGCCACATTTTAAAATCCAAAATAATTTTCTACGAATACACGTGAAATAATTACGAATAGACCAAAGTAAACGATAATTGATGGAAGGATACACGATTTATTAACACCGAGGATATTATTTTGTTTTATAATTCCACCATTGTATTAAGCTTCTTGGGGGTGCCCAGTTAGTTCCATATTTACTCACCAATTTATTTAAAAATGTTTACTAAATTAAAATCAAAGAAAACTTAAAACCTCCTTTAGGACTCGAGGAAATTCCCAGTTTCAAAATGCAGTCAAATCAGCACTATTGCCCCGATTGGACTGCATTTAAAAATTCGATTACGCAACACCTTTCACGGGTGATGATAGTTGCAACATCAACTGACCGCAAGTTCATAAATATCACTTAAAAATTTTATGAAAAAAATTTTCTTTCACAAATTTTTCAGTAAAACAAATTTATCTAAATGAATTTTATTTTTTGTGATTTGTTAAAAAAATATTTTTTTAAAAAACAAGCTTCAAAAAAGGTTAAATAAATACAATCGAATTTTTTTGGTAAGTTATCGATTGTTTTCAGTGATTGATTGAATAATCAATAGATTATTTTATCGATCGGCACACAATTATAGATTATATTGCTGTGTTTTTCTAAGCTTGGGTTACCAGGATGTTGCACCGGCACTAATCCGAGGCTCGATACGAGCCAATGAAAACAATCTTGAACCCGGTGTTGATTTATCGCCGATTAGTATTGATTTGAGATTATTATTGATTATTAATTTATTAATCCATTTGCACCTTGAAGAATCGATAAGGAAATCGATATATTCACTTTATGTAGTTTTCTTAACAATATTTTATGTTTTTAGCACGGGGGTTTTTATATTGTGATTGTCGAATATGAGTGATCCCAAGGCCTAGGGGAACAGGGGGAGGGGTGGAATTATAATATTCTTGGCTTAAATATTATTTTTTAAGAAGCTTGAGAATTTAAGCAAGACAGTGTTTATTAATCCACATAAAGTACAGTGACTAGGATAGTTAAGGTTTCATTAAATTAGATAATTCACATCATTGAGAGGGTGCCAACTAGAGAGTACGTAGAATACAAAATTAACTTCAATATTTTATATGAGTTCCAACTTTAAATGTAAAATTCAGCACGATCCTTCTATTTAAGAGGAAGAATTATTTATTGTAAAATTGATTATTGTAAATTGATTTCATTTGAATTAGACTAACTGGGATTATCAATGACTGAAAATTGACAAAATGTATATTTAAAGAAACGCTTTGTTAAATAAATATTAGAACTTAATATCTAAAATATTGTAACCTATACAGAACGGGCTTAGAGGTTGGGACTTTGGGGATTTTTCCCGAGCCCGCGCTTTCATATTTCTAACAACTATTAACAACATAAGTTTTTGACACCAAATGTAACGTTTTTTACAAGTAGGATGTTAACGTAGGTCTTTCCCTGCATTAACATCTCATTCGTTATGGTTGTTTCTTTACATACCTGTACATGTTATTGCATCTGATGCCTCCTTGTTTGTTGTTCATGTATCATTTCTTCCTTTTTGAGAAGGGGCCCCGCAAAACCCACAGCCGTCTCTGAACTTATATATAGTTGTAAACAATACCTAATATTACTTATTATTTATTTTATCAAAGATTTTTCTAATACTATTGTTATATGAAGCAGTAAATACAAAAGTTTTTAAAATATTTATATCCTTTATCAAATAATCGCGTTTTGCATGTAGCAAGAGGAGTAGACCCCTTCAAAATATTAAGTTCTAACCATATGGATCACCAAGCTCGTACTATCTGCAGGTGTGGTGATGGTGATCATATTACTGCTAAAAAGTTAAAAATGATTATAATTTAAAGGAAGCTATTTGTGGTCTTTTAAAATAGGGGTACCGTGATAAAAATTGGATAAAAATTTGTGAACTAGTTCATTAAAAAAATGAATCTGAAACTAAAGAAAAAATTAATGTAATTATCAAATTAATTAAGAATAATAATTTATTAATAAAACATAAAAATGAAATTTGAGCAATTTATTTTATTTTAAACTTGAGTTAAGGGGAATTAATTTCCTGGCGTTGTTCTTTTTATTTTGCCAGGAGTTACTCATAAAATAAAATTAATCTTCTCAAGCTTTTCTTTGTATTATTAAATGTTCATATTTTGTTTACTTTTGTCTTTGTTTATTTAGTATGTACACAATAATTGTCAGGCGAGCTATTTGAGTGCCAGTGTTATTTGTGCCTCAACTATTTCACTAGCATAAATATGGGAGATTATTTTGTGTTCTCCTTAATCACGTCTCAAATGTCTGTCACCGTGATCCGATATTTGGAAGTAATTTTTTGAAAAATAATAAATGTGATCTTAAAAGCTAAAGGAAATTTATTTGATATTTTTTAGTTAATTTCATTTCTCTTCATTTTCATTGGACTTTAGATCAATAAACTCAATAAATTCAAATTATACACAAATTTTATGCACAGCCTTTATCAAGTTGAAATAATAATACCATATTAATTTTGTATTAAAATTTTTATCTTAATAATATTTAATTTGTTTGGAAATTTTCATTTTTATTTTTAACACATAAATTAATTTTGATATTTTAAACCCTGCATGCAACTTTTAGAACTCATAATTTATTTACTAACTATGGTTAAAGGAAATTTTTAATTAAAATATTTATTCAGAGCTTTCTGAAATGACATATTATTATTATTAAAGATATTTGACAATATCTGATAGAGCATCTAGTTTATGAGCCATAGGTAGATAAATACCCAGGTGAGGAGACATATGATATATTTAATTGCTTTATTTTTTACCATAATAACTACGTGCACAAAAGAAATTTAATACTTCTAGTTTATAGGCAGGCCAACAATCATATTCGAATAATATTTTATAATTTTGATAAACATTATTAAAAATATTTCTTATTTTAACACAATTGTAAATAAAATGACCCCCTGACTAACTGTATTCTCCAAGGCAGTGGCGGATTTCCGCACAGGCACATGAGGCTAGTGCCTCGGGCCCCAAACTACAATAAACAATTATTTGGAAAAGTGGGTAACTAATAGGCTAATTTGTAGGT
>CAUHTR010005887.1:0-14479 GCA_959609185.1 Schmidtea polychroa | reverse complement strand
AACGAGCTATGCTTAATTTGGCGTCTCTGATATTGGAAATATTTTATAATTAATGAGAATTTCTATAAATTACAATTGGAAATTTGTCGAATTTGCTATTTTCGAAGAAGTATCTAGTTTCTTCTCGTTCGATTGCTAGAAATTAAAAATAAAACTGAAGTGATATAATTTTGTTTGATAATTATTAATAATAATATTTTAATTGTCTTTTATTAGATTAATATAAATATCGAATTTGAGATTGTGTTCACTTAATTATTGCTATTTTTTGGATTAAAGAGGTATTTGAAAGCCCACCTTTTGATCGCCCGCAAAATGAATAAAGAAATTAGGCATAAAAATAACTGTTTATGGATATTGTATAATCAAAATTAATTTTGTCGATTTCAAGTCCAAAAATTATTAATGGATTTTAATCGAGAAATAAATATTACGCTATACTTGAAATCATTTGGGGAAAAAAATAAACATAAAAAACCTTTATTTTAGTGTGATTTTGACATTAACATAAATTTGACCAAAGAATCCCGAGAACAAATTTAATTTAAACAAAAATATTAAATTTAAAAATATTATTAATTAAAAACTTTATTTATATTAACAAAAAATAATAAATCACTTTATTTGATATTAATAAATCAGCTAAATTAAAAAAAATAAATAAATCATTTCATTTAAACAAAAAATAATTAAATAAAAAATAAAAATTAACTAAACCTTTATTCGTTTAATAAAATATTTTATTAGAAATTTAATTCATTTTAAAAATAAAGTTTAAAAAATTAGATAAATTTTAAAATGAAAATAAAAAATAATTCATTTGTTTTAAACAAAAAAATTAATTAGAAAATAACAATAAATTAAAACTGTATTGAATTTAACAAAAAATTAATTACAAATTTTATTGATTTTATTAAAATTAAAAAAATTAAATAAATCACTTAATAAATTTTTAAATAAATTAAAAATCAAACAAAAACCATTATTAAAAATGTATTCATTTTAACAAAAAATAATAAATGACTTCATTTGATAAAAAAGATAAATTTAAAAAATTTAATAAAACACTTCATTTAAACAAAAATATTATTTAAAAATTAATTAAACACTTTATTTATATTAACAAAAAATAATAAATCACTTCATTTGAACTATAAAATAAATTAAAAAAATATAAATAAACCATTTAATTTAACACATAAAAATCATTAACAAATATAGAAAATAAATTAAACTTTTATTCGTTTAAAAATAGAATTAAAAACATTAAATATATCTTGCAATTAAATAAAAATATTTCTCTTCTAAAAATATTAAAAATGTAATAATTATAACAACAATTAATAATCACTTCATTTAAACTAAAATTTAAATTAAAAACTCATTTGTTTTAAACAAAAAATTAATTAAAATTAAGAAAATTAAATAAACCACTTAATAAATTTTTAAATTAAAATAAAAAATAGCTTACCTATTTTAAACCCAAAATAATTATTAAAAAATAAAAATTTATTAAAAATGTATTCAAT
Organism: Schmidtea polychroa; assembly: GCA_959609185.1. Taxonomy (NCBI): domain Eukaryota; kingdom Metazoa; phylum Platyhelminthes; order Tricladida; family Dugesiidae; genus Schmidtea; species Schmidtea polychroa. The sequence goes on along the minus strand of CAUHTR010005887.1, from coordinate 12,950 downwards.
TTAACAAAAAAATTAAATAAAACACTCAATTATTCAAAAAATTAAATACAATAATAATTGACTTTATTTAAACAAAAAAATTAGCTTTCCCGGGTAGTCTCACTACCAAAAATCCGAGAGACACACTTTTACATTTCGAACTCTTTTTATGAAAATTAAATAAAAAAAATTATCTATATCCCTGATTACCATGACAATTACGGAAACATAAATTATGTGGGTAACGACTAATAAATATATACCCATTTTTACTAAGTAAACTATGCTATTTTTACATAAGTCATTGTTTAGCATAGCAATTAATCAAGTAAAAATCAATTAAGGGTCAAAATAAGGTTCCGGGTCCATTAGGGGAACGTAATACCCTACAATGATTATTGCAGCCGTAAACTAGTCCAATACGCAACTAATAGTTATAATAACTTTTTATATTTAATAGTAAGCTTTGAGAAATATTAAATGCCGATTTTCCTATGAATGGGAACATTGGAGTTTACCCGCTGTACTGAAACAGTAATGTTTTTATAGCCAATATAAACTAGACAACATGAATTTATTAGATCTGAACACTCCCCCCCCTATAATTTTCAACATTTCCTGGGCATATTACCATAGAAACGGTTATTATTCATTTCTTGATATTGATTGTCTACAAAATAATTTCAAAATTAGCCAATGATATAATTATCGCAACCTGCATTAATTGGAATAAATTTTTTTTATTTAAATAATAAATTATTTAATTTTAATTATTTCGATAAAAATGAAAAGTAAAAAAAGTAATTATAAACAATTTCAAATAACCGCTAATAAATTCGCAATCCAAACAAAATAGTCTGGGGAAAATATCAACAATTTGCTGGCGATCTAAAATATTGAAACTTGAAAAAACAGATAAACACAATTATTATTCCAACAATAATGATCATTGTCTAATTTTATATTGCCATGTAATTCGAGATAAATGATAAATAAATCTCTAATGCTTTCTAAAGATTTCCAACAGAGTCGATTGTTGCTTAAATTTAAATATCCAATTGCAACAAAACAACTTAGACCTTTTACACATTCAATCTGTTAAAAGTGGTTAACTATATATGAAAATATAGTATTACCATATTATTTGATAAATCTAATATCCATAAATTATTGAATTTTGAAAGATTATCAGTGTCTTTAATTACAGAATTAGTTAGTGTTAATTTATTAGACATAATACAACTAGGTTTAATAATTATAATTAAGTAAATTTCAACTTAATCAAACCAAGTTATTTATCCATTAAAAAGAAGAATTTGAAAAGTAGCAAATTTATTTTAAATTTAACTGTCATAAATAATATAAAGTAATAAAAATTTGATTGAGTACTATGGAGATATGAATATTAAAACACAATGAAAAATGATTTTTAAAAGTATTTTAATTTTTCAAATTCAAATAAATTAGCAAATATAATTTAAAATATTCTCATACAGTTAGAATGTACTGAATTGAACTGAAAATAATTTATAAATTAATTTACATTAAGTTAGTAGTAGTCTTCAAATAATTTTAAATACATATTGCTTAATTTTCATCATATGATCTGTCAAGTCTTTCCTATTAGATCCATCGCGCAAATTGCATGAAACTTTGAATAATTTACATAAGTTGGCAAAATATGTTGTACACCACATCCATAATCTAAAACGATGCCGGTAATTCTTACAGTAGCATAAAGCATAGAACAGCTTGCCAAATACAACAGGAAAATTGAATGCTTCAAAAATAATTTGAGCAATATTTTCTCTGTTAGTTTTTGGATTTAGTGGCGCTTTGAACGGAAGAATAGGATTTTCTTTTGGCGCAATTCTCAATTTATTGTAAAATGTATGATGCTAGATCTTTTTCATACCATCCCAGTTATTAACAATATCATATTCATAGAAATATTTTAACGTCAAAATACTTTTCATGAATTGTCTCATTTCAACCATGAAACTTCGATAATGAGGTCGTATGATAACAGACAAGAAAAATGTTCTTGAAAACTCATCACCTCAAATCCGGCTTTGTACATTTCAGAATAATTGTCAATAACTGGGGCAAAAATATCTTGAAACATTTTGACATTGCATAATTAATTAATCTTCAAAAATGGGGAGAAATTTCAACTATAAAAAACATATATTTCTCTTAAAAAACATAAATAAAAAGTTAAATCTACAATTTATCTAAACATAAGGCGAAATTCAAAAGAAATATTTAAAAATTTAAACTAAGCCAAAAACAAATCACACACATAATCATAAACTCATACACTTGACGTGGACAAAAATCACTGTGCTCACACAGATCCGAGTAGTAAAAATTAACCACAGACTTTCATTTTGTATATTACTTTTAATTGTTTTATATTATTTTTTTCAATTTAAACCACTGTCTGAGCTAATTTATAAATTAATAAACTTACTTCTTATTTCTTAGAAGTTGAATCGATTACAGAGACAAAATAATTCGAGTACCTATAGGATGTTTTTTCCTTTTTTCTTTTCTCAAGGTTAACACTAAACAAACAATTCATAAAGAATAATTTTAAAGGATGAAATTGATATTGTTATTGCATTATTACATCATTTTTTATAATTTTCCCCTGGATTGTTTTAATTGGTTTTAATTTTTTGGTTTAATAATTATCGAAACCAGAAATACTTACTATGTTTAAAATTTGAAAATTAAAAATTTTTATTTATTAAAATTCCAATAAATACTAAAATTAAACTTAATAAATAAAATTAATAATTTCAAATGCAAATCTCATATCGCTCAAATAACAAATTAAAATTTTTATAAAAAAATTTTATTTTTAACAATAATAATTTTCAAAATTAAAAAATAATCTGCTGTCTAAGAGAACTCAAATATTCACATTTTCTATTTATTAAAAAGCAACAAATGTTCTTTCAAATTAATTTATTTCCAAATGAATGAAAACATATAATAATATTAATAAATTTCTACATAATTTTCATCGTGAAATATTTTTTATTTATTTGTTTACCAATGGAAAAGGAAATAATGTTTGAGAAATTCTATTTTAGTTTCTACAGATATTATTCTGTTGTGGAGAAAATGCGACACTATTAATTCTCACTAGACGCAAAGTTTTCCCGTAATATTAATTAATTAACTTTCAACGGAGAGGTTTATTTTCGGAAAATAAACGTTTATTAATCTCTGTACTTTCAGTCTTTTTCATTTTAGGATTTATATGAAGATTTTAGCTAATCATTTAGTTAATGCGTATCTGCAATAATTCTTAATCACTTTTGACACAATTACATTTCCTAAATGTTTATTAAGATCCTAAACATCATTGGTTTCTTTACAAATAGTGTCAGGGTCAATGTATATTTTATTAGTTTTATTTTCTTTATGTTTCATATATGCTCTTTGCGGTATATCACCATATTCTGTTTTTTCCGAACGAATTAAAAATATCATCGTTTAAAACTTATTCAATTCAAAGGCAGAAATAATGCATTATGAAAATAACAACCGAAAAATAATTACAATAACATATGAATTTGTAAAACCATAAAAATATTATTTCCTTTATTAGTGTAAAAAATCTTTTTGTTCTGATTGAGCATTTTATAAATAAAAGAAGAACGGAAAAGGCTTCAATCAACTTAAAATGAGGTTTAATAAGTGAAAATTTCAGTAACAATATTATTATTATTATTATTATTATTATTATTATTATTATTATTATTATTATTATTATTATTATTATTATTATTATTATCATTATTATTATTATTCAAAGATAATTTTTGATTACGCGCTTCCCCATATGTTCAACGGCTTTACTGTATAAATAGAATTTCGGAAACCTTGGTGTTTGAGGCATGAGCTCAGCTCGGCTCAAGCTTGGTCATTTTTGTCAAGCTTTTAAACCTGACTTTGTATGAAAATTTTCAAATTTTTTGACCAAAGATTTTTAACATTAAATTTTATATTTTCAAGTTATAATGGCAATAAATTGTAAAATATTATTATTTAAGTTTTTTTAAACTACAAATTAGAGAATGTTTTTTATTCAATCATTTTTAATTTCACCAATTGGTCGATAAGGTTACAAAAATGGATTTCTGAAATAATATTTAAGGAAAATTGGGAATAAAGCACCCAATGACTTATCGGATAATTTGCACCGCAAATTTGAAAGAAAAATTCCTGCTACTGAAAATGTTGGTTCATATTCAGTTGATATCGGTTGAATTGTGTCAAAGGCATTGCGAAGTTTCTCCAGATTTTCTGTCCGATTTCCAGTAGATTTGAAAATTTGAAAGTATCAGATGAAAATTTTGATCATATGAACGATCGTATTCCACCTGGTTTTGACATAAAGTTGTAGCTTCACATTTTCATTAAGTAGCTTTTTTTGAGTTTTTTCTTTCCTTTTCTTGCATTGACATCAATAAAGCCAAAGACAGCGTTTATCTCTTGTATTTTATTATGCAACAGATCAGTTTTGGGTGACGAACGCCGAAACAAAATTGCAATTCTACACAAAGAGGCAGGAATCGCATCAATATTCTTGTTGAGAAAACTTTTTTCATTGGGCCCATCATATAAATCGAAATCGTCCTCAAAGTTGTCGTCAAATACTTCAGTTTGATTTTCAATGGCTTCATTGATGTCGCGCAATTTTTCCTTTTTCTTGTAGAAAGTCTTAGTGCCTCCCAGATGAAAAGCATGATTTAAATATACTTGATAGATAAAGGGATTTAATCTGCTAAATTTCAACATAATAGACGCTCCATCACCCGTTGCATCCACAATATTGTGTGTAAGATTGATACCAAAAGCCAACAAATGGTTTTCAACAGACTCATACAATATTTATGCTGTACAACTGCCAATAATTCGCACTAATCCCAAATTCGAAACATCTCCACCTGACCGAATCAGCGTGATATTGAGAAATTTCCAAGTCTTCGCATCTATCCATTCGTCAAGAGTAAAAGAAAATTTAAGACCATTTTATTTATCAGCAGAGATAAGTTCTATCGCAGGTGCTTTTACTTGATTGTAGAACTTGTAGACCAGACCCATAATTTGGGTTTCACATTTTGGTAAATAGTAACCTTTCGCAACGAAAGCTTCGAGAATGAACTTCAAATTCGTTATGCCTCGGATTGAAAATCCGCCTACAGCTGCAAGTTCAGCGACATTTCAAGGATTTTCGCTGCATAAATGAAAATAAAGACGGTTGAGCTTTATTGGCAGTCTTAATTCCACTTTCTGGATGTGATGATTTTACAATAATGCTGTGAATTGTTGGCAATTAACGAGCCATCGAAGATGTGTTTGGAACTTCTTCTTTGGCATTTTTACAAATTGTGCATGTTGCGACAACTGCTTTTTGTGAACGACTCGCTTAATGTAATACTTCAAGACCCAAGTTTCCTTCTCGTTTGTTGAAGACATTATGGTGGTTAAATATTTGAAATTTTATTAAAATCGATGCAAAAGTAATTAGAAAGTTGTGATTTTTATTTTTTATTATTTACCTGATATTTCACTAAGTTTCTTTAAAATTTTAGTTTTTGGTAGCCAGCAGAAAATTGGAAAAATTAATATGTAAACACAATTACTAAAACACTTTTCGTTATGTAAATCTTTGAAAATGTATTGGACTTTTAATTCAAAAAAACCGTTACTTTGGGCTCGAAGCACATCGAGCTTTAAAGGTCGGACTCGAGTACTCAATTTTTGGACAACAACACCAAACTCTACGTATAAACTATTGTCCTTTAACTTATTATAATCTCCCAGAAAATTATTTATATTAGGACCTCTCATTTGTGTATTGCAATCAATATATAATTTGAAAATATCTATTTGCTTAAACTCTACTGCAAGATTGACCTGTGAAACTATTGAACTGTAGCTCAACCACTCCATCAAAACTTTACCATTATTCACTTTGGTTGGTTTCAAATATTCCAAATTTCATGGTGTTTCCAGCGTAACCCAAAACACAGGGTTCCTATGCCACTCGGTACCCGTTGAGCAATCAACGTTGGAACTGTATCGAACTTGTCATTATTTTTGTCAGTGATTACGGACCCCGACACGGAAATCGTTAATAAACGATATGTCTTAATTACAAATTCTTAATTGAATTTAGACGAGATGAGTTATTTTACTATTTCATTCTCGTTAGTAATTGGGTTAAGAAAGAAACATCGTTTATTTATTAGCACACGCCTAGTCAAGACTTATTAATTTCTTGGCCGAACTCCCTGTAATCCTGGATTTCTTACAAGCCCACTGTAGAGTTCGTTCCGGCTTGGTAGGCCCCATTGCCCGTTCCGATGCGATACTGGTTCTCCTCGCCTGATCGCTTTGAGTGTCTAAGGGAGGCAGTTAATGGAATCAGTGGTCTGATCCGCTCCGTCACACGTTTGAACACTACTTACTGGTTTAGTTGGGTCTTTACCCGTCGGATTCGGATTCGTAATACTCTCAATACCGTCTGATCCTGGTAACTCTGTGTCTGCAATTGTTGAATCTAGCACATGCGTTTCTTCCTGTCTTCTGGGCGGAACCAGATGCACTTCATATATTTACATAGACGCACGATCCTACCTGTTCGCACCTTCTCGTATATGTGCCCATCTATCCAAATTTATACATAACTATATTTTGTTTCTAGAACTTTCAAAGAATACCAACAATAATCAGGTTCGGGAAAATGATTTAAATCTATACTATGATCTTTTGGTAACCTTTATTGCAATTCAGTTTATATCAATTGACCAATTTCAATAATCACTAACAAATAATCGTCAAGAAATCATATACAAGAAACCCAAAGAAAATTAATGTCGTATTTGCTCGATTCAGGAATATCATGTCACGGGAAATTGAGCGTACAGGTTAGTTCATTTTACGTGCCTATTCGTTCGTTAGGGTGTACACCGAATACTGATGTAAGCTGGAGTATTATTTGGCTGCTAGCTCCTTCGCCTATGGGCCTTAATCTCACGTCACTCTCAATGAAGGGTTGAAACGATATTTGAAGTATGTTAATCTTTTCGGGATTATTTTTTATACAAAAGAAATCTTTTTGGTGTCTTCGACTCCAGAATATCCTCATGATTTATTTATAAAATATACTGATTATAAGTATGTTAATAAATGAAACCACTTACTATCTATCATGAATTCTTCTTCAGCATCGTCGAAATATAGAGTGTAGGGCTTCACGCTACGTCGTCTTTTATACCTTCAGGGACAGTTGTGTGTCTGTTCAGTGGAAACGTGTGTAACTGTGTGATTGTGCCTATCGGGGCTAGTAGATACACCTAATTGCGAAAGTTAACATTGTCTATAATATACGTTGGTGTGCACACCAGTTGAGGCGAGTAACCATTTACACCAAAGCGCATTTAATTATCATAAATGAGACATTCATTTAGCTTTGTCAAATAAGCTTTGTTCTGGATTTTATTTAATTTTAAGATTTTTTTAAAAATAATGAATAAAGAAGTAAGATATTTATTTATTTATTATAATATACATTAAATTTTTCATAGTTTTATTAAAATATCAAGAATTTAGGGAAGAATCTTTAATATGATTATTAATATGATTTTTGAAATTATTATGATCTGGTTTTCGAAGTTCCTCGTTAACTGCTTGGAATATTGCAGTAAATCATTCATTGAAGATAAATCTGTCTGGAAAATCCATCAACCGAAGAAAAATTTAGTCCTTACCCCATTTTTAATTTTGCTCAACACTTTCGATGGGGTTCAAAAATGGATTATATGGCAATTTTTCTATTTGAATAGTCAATGAAGATATATTATTGTAAAAGGATTAGCTCATCTTTGAAAATTGAGACCTCGATTTGTTGGTATATTGTTATAAATTCTATTGTCTACTCGTGATCTACCGAAGCTCTTGTTCGTCCATCTATTGAAGAGCATTCATCTATGTATTTCTTGAAATGAAATAGACGATTCTGATGAAGTTTCTGACATATTCTTGTATATTTTTTTTATAATTAATTAATTTTAAATGGAAAATTTTTCGCTAATTGAATGTCCGCATGATAAATCAATGTCCTATAGTGTGTATTTTTTATTATAGAACCGTGTTTGTATGTATTTATTTATTTTTCTTCCAACAGCGATTTTTTCTATCTTTCTATAGTGTAAGAGCTAATTGAATGTCACCTAGCTAATTCAATGGCCCTTCTGGCTATGACACACACACATTTATTATAGGTAAGTTAATATTTATATTATTAAATATGCAAATCAATGGCCATTTGATGATAATCAAATGCCGGTTGGTGTATGTGACAATGTTAACTTTTTTTCATTTTTTCAATTTTTCAAAAATCGTTTTAAGGTTAGTTTTTAAATTTTAAGTAATTTTTAGGACTTGAATTTTGATTTTTATATAATAATGAGATCATTATTCAAGCTCTATAATATTACTTGTAGTCATCATTTATAATATAACATATTGATAATTAAATTGCAGGTGTTTTTTCGGAATTTTATGACATTTTATTTGGATTTATTTGGATTTATTTCGTAAAAATGTAAGTTAGATATTTTTATAATTATAAATAAATAAAGTAATCACCAACATTTATTTTTTTAAGACATTTAGTAAAGAATGGGTAAAATAGTTTTTTAAGTTTTTGTAATCTTCTTTCGAATTTTGTCATTTTATGTAATTCTATGAAAATATTAATTTGTTAAAATAATTTATTAAAATTTACGATCTGCGATTTTTTTTCTGCAAATTCAAAGATGTCGAAGGACCTTCTTCAATATCTGTAAATCTAAAGACATTTTATATTCTAAATTATTTTATAATTAAATCCTACGATGTATTTTCTTCTTTTTCTCTGAAGCTCAAGGTAGAGCAGTCGGAATCTGATTCAAAAGTGATTTTGTGCATAACTTTTTAAATAATTTGAAAATATTAATATGTTAATTATATGTTAATGTTAATTTCGGGAAAAAACACTATTAACTTTGTATGTATTTTTCATTATGTGCGCTGTGTTTGTATGCTTAATTATTTTCTCTCACTTTTAGATTCCTATAATAAATATGTTAACTTTCGCAGCATTAAATTTTTACACACAGATAAGTTTGTGTGTCCCTATAATATATATTTATTGATTTTTTTAAGATTATAGATTTTAACCGTTTTTTACTTGGTATATGGCATATCTGTGTATATACTATATGCCAACGGTTTCCATCATGACACATGTCACGTGTCCTTTGGCGCTTGTGCGGGTCTCTACAATCACCTGCATGGTGATTAATCACAACTTACTTTGTAAACACATGAAACCTCTATTCTTATGGGCGGGTAGTTATTTCTTAATTTCTTAGTAAAATTTATGGTCATGAGCAAGATCCATACTGACTGTGGGTTACAGTTTATTGGAGTCCTTGCACGCTCGTGTGCTGACGCTAAGCTGTTTTTACTAGTAAGGGACGAGTGAAATGACGGAATCTTCGCTCTATAATTGTTCATCAATGGATCGTGGGATCCTCAAACTATGCGATGATATTAACATGCTTCTACTTTCTACATTTTGTATTGTTTAAAATCAATGTCTTTAAATGTTTTATTTGGAGAGTTTAATGGCTCCAAGCTTTTCGTTAAAATCCGCTCTTGTATTATAATTTTGAAACTTTACTTACGTTTTATACAAATTACGTTATTATTGTGGGCTTTCGATCTTTTAAGGAGGTATCTGTCTGTTTTATTAAATTGAATTTTTATGTGAGCAATGACCTAGTGAACACTTATTCCCAAACTCTCAACATTAATTCACCCTACTTTACTGACTAAACCTGATGATCTGACCTATATGACTTTCCACTGCTCTATTCGCTTAATAGATTTTATTGTTCTTGTGGTGGTTTCGTTGTAATATTTTATAAGATTAAATCAACACTACGTTAGGCGCTCGCTACCCACAGCCCACTGGCAATTAAGGAAACAAGCTCTCAGTATTCTATGATAAACAAATTAGTGTAATCTGAATGTTGAGTTTATTTGTGTTGTCTGCATGATCTATAAGTCAATTACTATTTAGATAAAAATGAAAATTTGTTCATCTCACACGGTCCCCTGGACACTAGTGTGGCAAACCCTTAATGTAATGTGTGATAAGATCATTAGAATCACGACCGAACTAAAAAACTCAACCTAACTCCGCCCTTCTATATAAGTTAATCCTCTGTTTGACGTTCCTCGGTTACTGGTCTTATCTATCGCAAGCATGACACGGAACGCGTGAGCTTTCAAGTTGTAGACAACAGAGCATTAGAGCATTTGACCCTTTACGTCCACACTGGGCACCAGCATCTATCCGCTAAACGGCGCAATATAATTGCTTTACTCCTCGTTAGTTAGACTGTGTATTCATTTTGCTGACTTGCAGCGTGGTGTGGTGGCTGTGGGTCGAAAAAGAATATACAATTTCAGACAGAGAAAGTGATCTCGTTTTGAACAAATAAAATAAAAAATCAAAATCGCTGACTATACCGTTTAATTACTACTAAACATAATACAACCAAAAACGTATATTGATAATCCTTTTACAAAGTTAGCAATGAGTTTGATAAATCTTTCCTGTCTCTCGTGAGTAAGTTGCTCCATTTCAATCATTAAATGTAATGTAGAAAGCTTAATTTTAACCACATTTTTAAAGAAATACAAAGACTTTGTGGTCAGCAGCAATGCACATCGCTATAATTTCTATATTTTGCAAAGTCAAAGGTTGAAAACTCTCAGAGACTCTCCCATTATACTTTGACCAACTTCCAATGAAAATTCAAAATATTCGTGGTCACAGAAAATCAAGGTCTCAAAAATTCTTCAAAAAAATATTTATTTTTAATTTGAACTCCTCGCGAAGCAAATACTATTTTGCACATTTTTTTCTTTTAAAAATCAATACAACTATTTTCTTAAAGTAAAATATTGTTCGGCAAAGAAATTAATAATTATACTTTTCAAGGTCAATGGGGAGGGGCACGGTAGTCTGCAACTGCATGACTATATGTTAATATATGTTCATTTGTCAATATGTCGAAAGTAAAATTTAATGTACTTTTGAGGTTATTTGACTCTTATTAAAACTGTGTAAGAAATTCCATCAAACATTGCTTAGGGCAGTGGTTCTCAGCCCGTGCTCCGATATTACGCTTCCAGTGTTCCGCGAAAAAAATGACATTTTATCTTTAAATTTGCATTTAAAATACATATAATCAAAAACCTCAATTAATTTTTTTATAAGATGATTCAATAAGAAAGCCGTTACACAGATATATAAACATATTTTATTGCTTATTATTGTTGCGCGTGGTATTTTCTTTGCTTATAAGAAGGCATTGTTTACGTTTACGACAGATTTATAGTAATTTGTGATTGGTCACTCATTGTGGCCAAGTATTTTTTTTGTCAGTGTTCCGCGTAAAAAAATCATGTGAATGGTATTCCGCGCTTTTATATTAATTGAGAACCACTGTCTTAGGGTCTAGTAAACAAAATCCTGATCATCCTTGTCAACAAATCTGGTAAACATTATTAAAATATGTCATTTCAGTCGATAGAGGTGAGTCGGAATTAATTAAATTAATTTTATTTCCAATTATAAAGTGAAACTAGAATTTAGAGTTGACAAATTTTTATAAAAAAAAGAAGTTTGCTTTTTATCCGTTTCTTATTTTTCATTGAGTTAAGGTTGAAAGAGAAATGTAGATGAAAAAAAGCTGAAACAATTCAAAAAATTGTGAAAAAGATAAAAGATTTTGCTGACAAAATTAGAAGTCTTGATGAAAAAAAATCCAATTTTTCAGCTTGATTTTCAGAATGAAACCTAAATTTATAACGCTTTATTCTGTCATTAAGATTGATATTTTTGATCCGTATTCGAACGGATATGAATAATAAATACGAAAGACTGAAAGTAATCGGATTGCAACGCAATGAACTGTGAATAAATTTATTGCAATTATATCTAGTTCACCATAAAGTTTTCCCATTTGAAAGATATTTAATTATCCAAATCGGTGGAAAATTTTCTTTCTTTTTCAGAGAATAAATTTCCCTATTGAGATGGGTTATTTTGAAAGTTTGACGAAAGATTCATTTTTCTGCGACATGGTCGTATTGGCTTACTGGAATCTTTGAATGTTTCAATATATCACTAAATGTCAGAGGAAACCTTTGGGTCCGGAATGAATACAAATTAAAATATATTTATCGTATATATAAAGCATATTATTATTATTATTATTATTATTATTATTATTATTATTATTATTATTATTATTATTATTATTATTATTATTATTATTATTATTATTATTATTATTATTATTATTATTATTATTATTACTATTATTACAAAGATTTCAGGTAACATTTCCTTTGCAAATTTTATTAATAATTTATGATAATTTTTCTTAAAATACAGAGATTTGCTATAAATAACGCAAGAAACAATGAGGAAATGAATGAATTGAATCAAAAATTTATCCCAGTAAAATAGCGTGCCATTTTAATTAGTTTCTAGTCTGGTGGCAACCATTAAAAATACATGCTCCCTTAGATCCCCCTTGGAACTATTCTCAGATTAATTAATTGACAATGATTTACGTTTTTAGGATCACGCTAATTGTGGCAATTTGATCCAGATAGTTCATTTTATTTCAATTTATATTTACGCTACTTTCATCATTATTTTCTTCATGATCATGACAAATTCTTTTCCTATTTTAATTTTATCATTATTATTATTATTATTATTATTATTATTATTATTATTATTATTATTATTATTATTATTATTATTATTATTATTATTGTTAATATTAATATTAATACAAAAAAAAATTAATCAAGCA